>JAKUCV010003621.1:0-10235 GCA_028386065.3 Turnera subulata
GTGTGATGTGTTGAGGGTCGGAGACCCGGTTATCTGTTTGAGATGTTTTATCACACAACCCTGTTTAATCACAACTAATGGCACACATAGACTTATAATTTGTGGATAAAGATAATGTACAATAGAAGTTAGGCTACTGTGTGCTGATGACCGGTTGTTTCGAGCGGGAAGTGATACCCCTCGGGTTTGCTTGCGGATTAGCAAGTGTTATGCAGATTTGCATGTGGGTCCGTGATGACCGGTTTCTACCTCCCTCCTTCTACCTCCCCCTTTCTACCTCCCTCTTTCTCTCTGTCTCTCTCTCTCTCTCTCTATGGTTATGATGGGCTTCGTGCCTGGTTGTATTTGGGCTTTTGCCTGGTTGTCTCATGAGACGGGACCGAGCTCGACGCACACAGTAGGGGCCCTAAATAATAAATCATAATAAGAAATCTTAATACACAATAGATGGAGAATAATAAACTGTATGCTTGTTTGTGTTGGCATGTTAGTACTGATTGTTGTATGTTGCATGCATGACTTGTTACTCTGCTTTCCTTTCGGACCTGATCTGCACACTCTCATAATTAGATATATATTGCTCACTGAGTAGGCGACTCACATAATCGCCAACGTTGTTTTTCAGACTTTAGATAGCGTGCAGGTGGTCTCCGGTGGCGTCTGTGGTTGTTGTTGGCGTCGCGCGCGAGGTGAGGAAGTGGGGGTTGGTGGCCGGCGGTGTGTCTACGTCGAGAGGTGTGGTTGTGTGTGTAGGTGGCGGTGAAGGGTGTGGCCGGACGCGCGAGCAGGGCGGCAGTGGTGGTGGCTTGCCTCGACAGTGACAGAGGCGAGGAGGAGGAGAAGGAAGGTGGCTGGGGACGGTGTTTGGTGGCTGCCGGCGGCGAAGGGCGATGGTGTTTATGTGTGTTTGCTGGTTCGGTCGAGAAAAAGAAGAAGAAGAGGGTGGTGCAGTGATGGTTGGCAGATGTGGTGACGGGCAGAGGGGTGGAGTGGAGAAAAGAATAAAAGGAAGCAAGGGAGAAGGGGACAGGGTGAGTCACGGGTGAGGCAGGAAGGGAAGGTGGGGCAGGCGGCGAGTCACGGGCGGGAGGTGGAAGGTGACGGGAAAGAAAGGAAAAAGAAAAAAAAGAGAAAAAGAGTAAAGAAGAGAAGAAAAGAAAAGAAGAAAAGAAAGAGGACAGGGGCAAAATAGTAATTTCCCGCCCCGAGTCCAAAAATATGACTTGGGCTCGGAAAATCCGATTAATCCTCCTGAGCATCGACCAACTCTCGGAACTGAAAACCGAGGCTCGGTTAGTCGGAAAGATTCTCCCGAGCACGGGAAAACTCTCGGTTTCGAAAAACGACTCCCGATTTACCGTAAATTAATTACCCAAGATTAATTCAACAGTAAATCACGGTAAAACGACTTTTACAGTCCTGGTAAAAATCTAAATTTTTACCCGGGCTGTTACAAAATCCATGGTGATCATCTCCCACTTCCACTCTGGCACTGTCAAAGATCTCATCTTTCCCGCTGGAGCTTGATGCTCGGCTTTCACTTGCTGACAAGTGATACACTTAGCCACATACTCGGCTACATCTTTCTTCAAATGCGGCCACAAAAAATGACTCCTCAAATTTTGATACATCTTGGTACTTCTGGGATGCATAGCATACAACGTCATATGTCCTTCTTCCAAAATCTGACTGCGTAGGTCACCAACACTGGGTACACATAGACGTTTCCCTAGCATCAATGCACTATCCTCAGCTATGCAAAACTTGTCTTCTTTTCCACTACGGACTGATTCCTTCAGCTTGATCAAGTCGGGATCTCCATCTTGTAGTTCCACAATCCAGCCTCTCAAGTTAAACTTGACTTCAATATGGGTTAACAAGGCTCCCGTCTCATCAACTGACAGATCAACTCCCATCTTCCTTAACTCGATAAGTGAGGATATCGAGTAGGTCGTGGAAGTATCTTCTGGTTGTCTCCGGATCAAAGCATCTGCTACAACATTAGCCTTTCCACGGTGATACTCAATAGTAAATCATAATCGTTCAGCAACTCAACCCAACATCGTTGTCGCAGGTTAAGTTCCTTCTGAGTCATGATGTACTTGAGACTCTTATGATCTGTGAAGATCCAGCATCTCTCTCCAAACAGATAATGTCGCTAAATCTTCAAAGCAACGATCACTGCGGCCATCTCTAAATCATGTGTCGGGTAGTTCTTCTCATGTGGTCTCAACTGTCTCGAAGCATAGGCAATCACTCGGCCTTCTTGCATCAGAACTGCTCCCAAACCAAGACCTGAAGCATCGCAAAATAGCACGTACTCCACTCCTGGCTTAGGTACCATCAAGACTGGTGCTGATGTCAACTTCTTCTTCAGTTCATCAAAACTCTTTTGGCAGGCATCACTCTATACAAAGTCTTGATCTTTCCTCAATAGCTTGGACATGGGACTAGCTATCAAGGAAAAACCCTCGATGAACCTCCGATAATATCCTGCAAGGCCAAGAAAACTTCTGACTTCGGGTACCGTCTTGGGCGGCTCCTACTCTAGAACAGCTTTCACTTTGGCAGGGTCAACCTTAATCCTATCCCCGGATACAACATGTCCAAGGAATGCAACTTCCTCAAGCCAGAACTCGCACTTACTGAACTTGGCATACAACTCTTTCTCTCGCAGCCTCTGTAGTACTACCCTCATGTGCTCCTCATGTTCTTCCCTGCTCTTGGAGTATATCAGAATGCCGTCGATGAAGACTACCACAAACTTGTCCAAGAACTCATTCAGGACCAAATGCATCAAGTACATAAAAACTGCAGGTGCATTGGTCAAACCGAAAGGAACCACTATGAACTCAAAATGCCCATACCGGGTACGGAAGGCCGTCTTCGATATGTCCTTCTCTGCAATCTTGACCTGATGGTAGCCAGATCGAAGATCTATCTTGAAAAATATAGTAGCTCCCTGCAACTGATCAAAAAGGTCATCAATCTTGGGAAGCGGGTACTTGTTCTTCACTGTCACCTTGTTCAGCTGTCGGTAGTCCACACACATCCACAAACTGCCATATTTCTTCTTCACGAAGAGGACTGGTGATCCCCAGGGTGATGTACTAGGTCGGATGAATCCCTTCTCGAGCAGCTCATCTAGCTGTTTCTTTAGCTCCTGGAGTTCTGTCGGTGCCATCCGATATGGTGCCATCGAGATAGGTGTCACTCCTGGCATCAAATCGATGGTGTACTCGACTTCCCTGTCAGGTGGCAATCCTAGCAGATCCTCTGGAAACACATCTGGAAACTCCCTCACAACTGTGATGTCCCCCAAAATTGGAGTCTGAACTTCTTCACCCTTGACATGGGTCAACAAAGCATCTGGACCCAACGGCTTCATCCCAACATCCTGATTAACAGAGATACTACATGTAGTAGCAGCTCTCCCAATACCTGTCAACAAAACCTTTCGCCCACCATCGGATGTCAAAAACATTTCCTTGGTTCGACAGTTCACCGTAGCACTGTACTTGGACAACCAATCCATCCCCAAGTTGATATCGATACCTCCCATGTTCATTACAATCAACCGTGCAAGAAAAACCTCGCTATCGTATGAAAGCGAAATGTCTCTGCACACATGGGTTAACCTGACCACTATACCCGCAGGTAACCTAACCCTCATCGGACAAGTTAAACTCTCTCCCAAACAGTTATGTAGTATTGCAAAGCTTTGCGCAACAAATGAATACGTAGCACCAGGATCAATCAAAGTATAAACAGTACTACCAAAGACTGTAAAAGTACCTGCTATGACATCGGCATTCTCTGGATCCTCATCAGCGGTGATCACAAATGCTCTCGGCACTGCTGCACTCTGATTTATTGCTGACTGGGTCCTAGCAGGAACAGCTCCACGTCCTCGGCCTCGGCCAACTCCAGAACCACTAGGAACACTGGCAACTGAGGCTTGCACTGTCTGAACAGGTGCCGTACCTCCAGATCTTCCCAACTTGGGACAAGCATATCTGTAATGCCCGACTTCGTTACACTCATAGCACCTCACCTGAGACATAGGAGGTCTCGAGCGAGCATTCCAAGATGAAGTCCCTCCAGACTGAGTCTAAGAACTACCTCGGTTGTTGTAGTTGTTGTTGTTCCATCTACATCCCTGACTCCCTGGCATGAATCGGCTCTGTCCATATTCTGACTGGTTCGCTGGTGTCTGGAACCTCTTGTTCTGTCCCCTAGAACTCTGTGCAGCAAGCCTCTTATGAATCTCCTATTGCTCTCTCTCGTTGCCCAACCAGATATTCTCGGCTCTCAGGGCATCTGTCAGCATGTCCTGGTAAGTCTCATAGACCTTGCACCCCATGACTGTCTGAATGCCAGATCGAAGACCATCCCAGAAACGTTTACATCTGGTCTCCGGGGTAGCTATAAAATCACTGATATAGATGGACAGGCGGTTAAACTTGATCTCATAATCATTGACCGTCTATTCTGGTCCCTGTTGCAGTCCCAAAAACTCTCGTCTCAGCTGGTCCTGGTATGCCTCAGAAACAAACTTCCTTCGGAACATCTCCATGAACTGGTTCCATGGCATAGTGATAGGTCTCGGTAGGTCCCTGGTGGTAGACTCCCACCAATCAACGGCATCTCCTCGGAACATGGCAGCGACATATCTGGCCTACTTGTCATTCGTGCACGTCAGTTTCAGCTTAACCCTGTTCATCTGTTTGAGCCACTGATCAGCATCCTGTGGTGTAGTGACACCGATAAAAATCTCTGCCCCAAGCTTCTCCAGCTTCATATACACTGGATCCTCGATTGGTCCCTGGTTTTCCTGTTCTCGAGCTCCTATATCATCGATACGTGCATCCCTGGCTTATTGCCTTCGCAAAATCTGAGTTACCACGTTTAACATCTGCGTAGGGTCTCCCAAAGGAACATTCGGAAGGTGTTCCGGACCTCCCGCAACTTGCTGCGGTTGATCCACCGATACCTAATCGTCATCTAGGTGACCTCCAGCATGCTGATTCCCTCCAACCGGATCCATTCGTACCTATATGAAAATGTATATGTATGCATGTCACATCATGTCGTGACCAATCTTATGCACAAACAAACAATCATGCAATCACAGTTATGTCCCTAATGACCTACTACCTGCTCCGCTACCAAAATGACGCGCCCCGACCCGTATTTACCGGTCACAGTAAACACGTGCTGGAACTATTCTTATTAACAGCTCAGGCAGTACATCAAATACAACAACACACTGTATATATTACAACTGTCACCCATGACCGGGGACCATTATTCAATCCATTCATGTCACACAACAACAACAGTTTAATCCAAATAGACAACACCAAAGCAATAAAGGATAGCAGCAACACAACAACATATACAACACAGTAGCGGAAGACTTAAATGCACATGCAGTGGAGGTATGGATCCGGAGTCAGGTGGAGAAGAAAGCAGCAACCACCGAACATCGTACCTGATCTACGAAACAACTAAACCTACGAGATGAAACCCTGCAGGTGAGGGGTGAGTCCGAAGTGCTCACCGACGAAGGATAAATAGAGATATGTAATCAACCATAATACTTTCGAAGTAAACACAAACAACACAATAGAAGAATCCTACTAAAACATACTGAGCCAAGACCAAAATAATGTTTATTATTATTACCAATTTTATCTTCCGGGCCCCGTCACTGGACAAGCTAGGGTCGTACCTGGTTATTAACTAATTCCGAATGCCAGGCCAAAACATAATCCGGGATCAACATCCCAATCACAACCAATCCGGGATCAACATCCCAATATCAACAAATCCGGGATCAACATCCCAATAACAACATCATCCGGGATCAACATCCCCAACAACCATACCAAACCGGCCATGACACCACAGAACTAGCCTCTAACCATCTAGTCGTACCACTACTTTCCACGTGACAATTAAATCATCATCTCAATTTCAATCCAATTTCATTACTCTATCCTCAATTATCCAACTTTCCATTATTTCAGATTATTCCACAGACCAAATCAACAACAGACTCATAATGTCAATTAATCATAGTTAACAGTTCAGCATTATTTCAACACAATATCCACAAGTCTAAACACAATCCAACAACAGCATCAACAATTTTCCATAGCAATCATATAACAGTCAATAATCATTTCAGGAGTTCAATCAAACAACAAAAACAAACACAGTATTACGGCACATATCCAAGGTTATCCATCCTCACCTTAGCCGATTATCAGTTTTGGAAATGTCCAACAGACTCCAAGTCCGGTTCCTCAGGTATCTGCTCGTTATCAACTCCTATATCAATCAAATAATATACACACATAAGTGATATGCAGATGTCATGCTAATACTATATACCGTAAATAAATACTAACTCGTCTGGGTTACTCCCCCGGGTTATTTCTCTACTATCATCATAATTCACCATTTATTTCTAGTGTCCAAAAATAATACTATACTTATACCTATACCCGAATATTATTCCGGTATTTTATTACCTTGATAATACCCTTTCCAAAATTATTCTTCAAAATAATTATTATCCCATATATAGTATATTTTTCTAAAAAAATATTATTTTCTACCAATTATTTTTATTTTCCAAGTTATTCCAGTGTTATACTTATTTCCCAAAATTATATCCCTTTTTATATTTTTTTCTAATTAATTCTCTTTTTCAGAATTTTTATCTATTTCCAAAAATTCCTCTTTTTTTTTAACCGGATTGGGCTGGACTATGCAGCCCATGACCAAGCCCAGGTGCAGGGCCCAGGCCATGGCTACAAGCCCAGCATCACGGTCCAAGTCATGAGACAAGGACCCAGGCCCGCTGGTCCCTAACCCATCAACACCGCGGCCCAGGCGCGTGTCCGGGTCAACCCGACCCAGAGCCATGACCAGCAGCGTGTAACGGGTCGAGCACACATCCGGGTTACCTTTACCCGTGGATGGCTCACCTCCGGTCTGCAGGCGACGGCGCATGAACGGAGGCAGTCGGGGTGGCTACACGTAGGCAGAGATCGGCGGCTCGCTACTGCTGCTGCCAAACTCGGGTGGCTGCAGGCGGCGGTCGACGGTGATAGAGCGAGGAGGAGGAGGACAACCCGTCGGGTCCGTGGCCGCTGATGGCGCGTCAGGAGGCGGAATCGGCATGCGAAAGCTGCGTCGAGACGACGACGCTGCGAGGAAGACGGGAATGCGGGTTGTGTCGCGTGCGGTGGCGTGGTTCACTAACGCGTGAACAGTAACAGGGGTGGTGAGGAAGAAGAAGGTGACGGGTTGGTGATGACGTGGCAGAGTCGGGTTGGTGGGTGTGTGTTTTCCTCTCTTTTTTTTATTTCCTGGTATGGGTTTGTGTGTTGAGTTTTTGTAGTGAAGGGTGGCTACTGGCAGATGGTTTTGCAGGTGTTTTGCAGAGCTTGCAGGGGAGTGCTGGTGATGGTATGGTGTGTGTGTGTGTGTGTTCTGGGAAGAAAACGAGTGCACGGATAGGACACTGAGGAAGCACGGGTGGCACAATCCACTCACAAGCTTCACAGTGGGTGGCGACTGCCTCAACGCTGTGCAGCATGTGAGACGGGTTCTGTCCGGACCCGAAAATAACTAATGTACCCCCTTGACTTTATTTCTGGCCCGATATCTCGGGGTTAATCCCGACTTTTCTGAAGATTCTTGGACCCGAAAAATTCCAACTTTGGTCCGGAAAATCCGCAGAAAAATCCCGAGCGTGGGACAAGGCTCGGTTTCGGAATCCGATGCACGAGTTACCATAAATTAATTACCCAAGATTAATTTTAATGGTAAATAACTGTAAAATAAATTTTACGGTGACGGTAAAAACGTAAAAATTACCCGGGCTGTTACGTGAAATCTCTCAAATCAAGACTAATTTAAGTAATTTATTCTACAAACACTAGTAGAGGCAGTAAATTTTCGAAGATTCAATAGAGGAAAGGGCAACTTGTTGCTAAAGATTACATCTTAAACTTATCTTTGTTGCTGCTAGCTATTTTCTCTTCTTTAAAGTCTTTGCTTTGATTCTCATTCTTTTTTCTCTCTAATGTTTTTCTCATCAAAATTTTAATTTATTACACTTACTATCGAGCTCTGGTTTCTTTTGTCCCTTGAAAAGACTATCAAATTGGTTAATAGAAGACCCAAGGTTATAAGATTTAATTTTGTCCACATAGCTATATCAAATAACAAAAATTATTTTTTTGTATATGTTCATGACATAATAGTAAGTTTATATTAATATATAAAAAACACAAATTGTATCCCTTATACAATATCTAAGAAGATTATGTTTGTCTAATTTGAAAGGGCATAAGGAATAAAATTTGTCTATTTAGATATAGCCTAAGGAACAATTTTTGTGCTATTAGGAGTTTATTTTAGGAGGCTAATTTTAATTTTATCCCCTTGACTAACCCCTTGACTAAAGTGACAAGGCTAGACAAATTTGTGAATGTCAAAATTTGTAGTAAAAGCTAAAGAGGACAAACTTAAGGCTTAATATGAAAAAATAATTATATTTTTTTTTTTGGTGGAACAATGAAATAAGAAATAAGCACCCTAATGAAAAGTCAATCAAGTAGTTTGAAAGTGAAACTAATATGTTAAATCCCAAAGGATTAAGGAGGTAAAGAAAAAGCAACCTCCTTTTAAGGTAGAAGAATCCATTGGGCTTAAGGAGTTGTAACCCATCTATAAATACCAAGTAATCTGTCAATCCAGCCCTGGCAGGTAAAAAACACACACACATAACCATGGTTGGGGGGGAATAAGCGTAAGCAATAGCTTATTTAATAATTTTCGAATACATCATACGTGACGATACCATAGCTTATTTTTTTTGTTCATAAAATAACGCAATGGGTCCTGACTCCTGAGCGACTCGGCCCATATCTATCGTCCATCTTCTTTTTTTCGTTATTCTTTTTTTTTTTCTGGTAAAAAAAACATTATTCTTTTCGTAAGAGACGAAACGCTTCTTGTTTGACACAGGAAAAAAACGCCTCTTTTTATTTTTTTTTGACGAAACAAAGACACACGCCATATTTACCATACACTTGAAAAAGAAAAAAGCTTGGATTTTCTCTCCCCCGGGTATTCTCCGAGTCAATTACCTCGCTCACCAGTGACTCTTTCTCTCTCTCGCGCGTGTGGTGTGTGCAGACTGCAAACAAGGGAATCAATCCACTGCCGCGCTTGTCACCGGAGCTACCCATCCCCGATTCCTCCTCTTCTTCTCCTAATGGTATTCATTTATCCCCTCTCCCCACTCTCCATTCCTTAATTTTACCCGTTTTCCACTTCATTTGTGCGGGCCAAAGTAATTAGGGTTCTTCGTTTCAGTTGTTCACAATCGCATCTGTGCTACTTCCCTTACGTATCAATTGGTTATTGAATTGGTGTTATTGTTGTTCCTCTGATTTTACGCTGGATATTTTGCATCAAATTTTTTTTTTTTCTGTTTTCCCCCTTTCTACCGAGCATCAAATATCTTCACTCAAAAAAAGCGATTTTTAGATGCTTTCTGTTCTTTTTGCGTTACGGAGGTGACTGCTGTTGCTGACGAGATGTGTGTTTTGTTGTGGTATGTAGGCTAACAGGCACACCATAATTCTCATGCAGACATCTCCAAGTAGGGCTACTAGGACGTTTATGGATTTTGACTCTATTAGTCAAGCTATGGATGGTATTACCCCCTTTTACATTATTATTGTTGTTGTTATTAGTTTTGGTAGTTATTTACTCTTTTTTTTTTTTGTTATTAACTACTAGAACTTACTAATCTTTTTGACAATTTTTCATGAGAGCTTGTGATTTCTTGGCTTGAGGATGTCGGTAGATTTTGTAGGTTGCATGCTTCCACTGTTATGTCTTTTTTGCTTCGGTTGTGGGCTCTTGGGAGTGACACCAGGTGTCCTTAATCCTAAAGAGATCTCTGTTGCTTTGGAAATTGATTGAGGTCTTAAACCCCTTAGTTTTTCTTGCTTAAACAGAAGCTTGGGGAACCATTGACCACCTGTATTTGCACTGCCTACAGAAACGATCTATCTTTTATTCTGTTCTTTACCTCAGTTTTCTGGTTCATGTTTCAGGTTTATCTTTTACAACCATGCCTACCTTTACATTTTATGGCCCTTTTGTTCTCCTTCAAAGTTTTCAGCTGGAATAGGAGAGAAAGT
>JAKUCV010003622.1:0-32140 GCA_028386065.3 Turnera subulata
TACCGTAGAGGAGAGGACGTTTTTCATCCTGCTCTTGCTGGTTCTATACTCATAATTAGGTGAAAGATCCTAATCTCCAAGTAAGTAAAATTTGTTATTCGGTTTTGTAGCCTCACATGTGGTTCTAGGGTAGTTTCCTATCTTTCCGCTGCTTGATGAGCCTTTGTATGAATGTCATATAGCTCTTAGGAAACTTACATATTTCACTACTAGATAAGTCAGCTTTGGCTGATCACTTACTTCATAGCTATTTAGGTAGATAACTCTTGTCAATTACATCTCATGTAACTCTTGGATAGTTGAGTGAACAACACTTGTTCTTGTCTATCTTATAGACTTAGCTCAACTCCTTGCCTCTAAGTTCTTAATCCTATTAAGATGACTTAGTTAAGTTCAACACCATAATAAGCAGTTCCGATATTACAATTATCGCGTCGCACCTTGCTAGGATAAACATTGGCACCTTGCTTTGGCAAAACCTACCAATTGTTGATCTTAACCTTGACGAGTGCTTATCATGGAAGGCAACACAAGAAGAACTTAATATTTACATCAACATATTATTCCTATGCATCACATGCATGTTCTTGATAAATATATATTGATGTTTGTAAATTTGGAAACCAAAATTACAGGTGAACATCGATGTTCAATATTGGACATCGATGTTGTGAGAATCTGATTCTCCCAACTATTTGGCCGAGGCTCAAGAACATCGATGTTTAACACTTCAACATCGATGATTTGAGTAACTTGAACTCCAAACTATTTGGTAGTAGCTCAAGAACATCGATGTTCAACTCTTCAACATCGATGTTTTGAGAATTCTAAAAGTTCAAGAATTTGGCAGTAGCATTTTAACATCGATGTTGAACTTAAACATCGATGTTTGAACTTCTGGAACTCAAGAACATCGATGTTATGAGAGTTCTGGAACTTCAAACCAATTTGGCCGAGCTCAAATAACATCGATGTTATGAGAGTTCTGGAACTTCAAACCAATTTGGCCAAGCTCAAATAACATAGATGTTTAACTCTTAACATCGATGTTTTTGAGAGTTTTGCATGAAAACATCGATGTTGGTCACACAACATCGATGTTTTGAAGATTCGGCCGAGGCTAAACTTCATCAAAACATCGATGTTTGTCACACAACATCGATGTTTGTCTCACAAACATCGATGTTGTGGCCAAGCTGTACTAGAACGACAATCGTTCTATACACAAACCGACACTCGATTTTTTCCTAGTCGAACTCTTCGACTTACTGCCATGAACATATTGATTGATATCTCATACCAATCAATTGCTTGTTGTCAAAACATTTTTAACAAAATCATAACATCAATATGTACAAAAATCATTTAGCATATTATATATACAAAATGAATTCCAGCATATCACATATACTAGCATGTTCATACTATATCACATATAACATATGAACACATAATTCGGTTTAGCGTTTCACAAGAGGCTCCGCTACCACTGTAAGTATCCGGGTTATGCAATTTGTCAATCAAATGCAACTAAATGGGTAGTGGAAATCCCGGTACTCATGGAGGATCCATATGAAACAGAGTAAACCGAGTTATAGAAAAACATACCTGGTTCGGTTAAGCTCTTTCACCAAACTGATGATCCGAATCAGCAAGAGCCGGATAGCAATCCCGCCCCTCTACGGTATCCACACGAACCGTGATAACTAGTTGGAATCGTCACACGATTACCAACCCGAGCACCCCTGAACTGATGTGCTAGCAGCAGGTTTCGGAAGCTAGAGTTTGTGGTATTTTCTTCTTTCTCAAAGAAGGTGTGTATGGTCTGAAACTCTCAAGAACTCTCAAGACACTCTCAAGGCTCAATGCTCTGAAAATTTCAGACTCAAAGTAATGAATAATCAAAGCATAATAAGATTATCTTAGTCTAATCCCACTCACAAAAGTAAGGGACAAAGTGGCCAACACCTTTGGCCAACATGACTAGCTTTTAGCTAATTATGTCTCCACTAACTCTTGGTGGGATTACACATCACATGGCACTAATTATGGTTCAATAAATCAGACATTTAGTGAACCAAACCGGCCCAAACGGCCCCGGTCCAACCACAGTCCAACCACAAGCTCAAATACCTGGTTCGACTACGGTCCAACCATGGTTCAACCACCAGCTCGAATCAACGGCTCTAAGTGTGTGACCATGTAGGCACTTGTAACGTCCGACAATAATTGTAAACTCATTTACAATTATAAGCAAAGAGCGGCGTCTAGCAACACATCATTGGTACCCGAACGACAAGATCAGTAGTGATTCATATGCCTCGCAAACATGCCATCGTCCCTTCGTCCCATTATCAAGATTAAACACGAGACATGGAATATGTCAATCTCGCATATGTTCATTCTCGATTTCTTGATCCTCGAGTTAACCGCGTAAAACGGATACCTATGATATCACCATATCATAATCCGAGCATGGCCATGCATTTACGGTTCAACTCTATCAAGAAACCATCCGATAATATACCCGTTGTATGGGTTGGATGAATCCCCTTTGAATCATACAAAAGCCACTACACATTTATCATATACCCAATGATTGCACTAAGATCTACTCATTTATGAAATAGCCAAGAGTAATATCAAAGTATACGACTCATATGTTGGGAACCTTGATGATCTCAGGTCTAAGGACAATACATATAAGAACCGCTATTGACAAATATATAACGTTCCATGTAGCGTTCTTATGTGGGTCGGTCCAGTCCACAAGTTCTCTAACTTGTACCCGTATGTAGAATTCATATCACATATAAATTCTCAACATACGCTAGTCTTAATTTACTATTACAACCCATCCATAATAATAATCGACTAGGGACATTTAAGAATATGAAATATTCTAGGGTTATAAATATGTGCAAGCGTTTAGCTCATAAACAATATTTATTGGAATAACCTTAATGTGTATACATGACTACAATCAATCATCCATTGATTGGCTTTTGGGCATATTACACTAACATATCACTCCCCTTAAATCATTCCATAACAAATTGATTACACTTTAATGCCTATTTCATACTAAATCATACCAAAAACAATATTTCTACATAAATGATGATTTAGCTCTGATTTAATGTGTTAATGGGCTGGGTAAACTCTGGAGAATCTATTTACTTGGACCCTTGAACCCATTACTAACCCAAAAATACCTCATATCAATATAATTGGGTTAAAAACAACTAAAAAAGCCCAAGTAATACAATGAAATGTATTTTAATATGAATAAATGATAACATCTAAATGTTAGTGTTTTTATGATGGTTTTGAATGGCTTTTACTATGTATTCTTGATTGATTATGTGTATCATCTTTATATTATCGTGTGTTTTCATGCATTGTGTCAATTAGTACTTCAATTTTGCCGATTAAGTATTTTTATCAAGAATTTATCGTTTTTTATTGAAGAATGGAAGCTTTTTAGCCAAGTTTGGAAACCAGGCCCAATTTAGGAAACTTTCTGCAGTGAGCACAACCGACAATTTTGAATAGTTTAGGAGTTCTAGGCATCAAAATTATGTGAGACTAATTGGAGACGTAACTACACTTCTAGAGCTTTCTATGGACTAAATTTCATAATTTTTGGACGAGTCTACAAGGAGCAGTAATTATTTTAATCCAGCCCAGGATGCAGATTTGTTTATGCCGACCCAGGCCTAGTGTTTCGGTGATATCTTGAGCTACAGAAGTCCAATTGAAGAGTTTTTTTTATTGAAAAGAAAGCTGAGAGAATTATCTAGAATTTAGTGAAGGAGGACAACTCCCAGTTCAGACGTCATCTAGGAGTTCAATGGCGTGCAACGTTCGGGTCAGAAAATAGGCCAAAGTCCAACTTGGAGTGCAAGACAAGAATTCAATTTCCATTCAAAGAAGGAGAGCCCCACCGACTTCAAGAGCTAAAGACTGTATAAGAGAACCCCCTAGGTCGACATATTCAGGAGGCAAGAGTCAGAGGGCGAAGCTCTGCCGAATTGGTTAGTTATTAGGTCACACACACTATTAGGGATAGGGCTTTCACTCTTTCGGATCCTCTAGGTGGTGCCGAATTTCTCATCCAATTTCAAAGGTTATTCCCCACAACAATTCAACATTTTTCCAGCAAGATTTGAAGGTTCAAGGTCACATAATCACCAGTCCAATAGCAGCAGAAGTCGTCACTAGAGGAGCACAAGTCGACGCCATCATCACCAACACAAATCGGCTACCCGACTTCACTACTCTCTCTTTTATTCAATTTTTTTTCTGTTTAATTGTTTACTTGATGAATTCTTATGAGATATTGATGATTTGCTATTTTATTATGATGAACTAATTCTCTAATCTAGGATTAGGAATGTAGCCAATTACTTCTATGGTTTTATTATATATGGATTGATGTTTATTCAATTGATTGTGTTGATTGTTCAATCTATGTGTGCCGAATTTACCTATCTACTTTGGATTGATTCTTATTGGTTGCAACATGCGAGAGCTGCGTGATTTACATGATGGTACCTAGAAGAACATAGATTGATTGATGCTAAAATATGCGAGAGCTGATAGTTTCTTAGGGTTTGATTGATTGTTTTGTGCTTAATGAGCTTAGTATTGATGCTAGGCTATGCGAGAGCTAGGTAGTAATCGTTGCTGAATATTTGATTCAACATGCTAGAGCTGAGGATTAAGACATTAGAAACAATTGCCCACAATCACACATCAACATAGATATCGACATCCATGCAAAATAAACCGAGATAGTAATTGTTTGAATCCCGATTTCCTAGATTGCTTTACATATTGATAGAACTTCAATTTAGATTAAGTTTGTGATTTTATTTCTTTTCTTCTAGCCTAGTCGACATCACCCTACATCATCTTTTATTTGATTTGCCTAGATAATCGTAAGTTGTGGTATTAGGTAGTACTTATTTCCCTTGTTCCGTGGATCGACCTTGATTAGACTACTACACTACATAGTACACTGTGCGCTTGCAGTTAACAATCGTTGCGTTTACTCTTGAGTTATTTGTGTGTCGTGTTGTGAAATGATCAAGAATTATAAATTTGAAAAAGTCACGCGTAAATAAAACGCATCAAGCTTTTTCTGGCGCCGTTGCCTGGGAACAAACGGTTTTAATACTAGTTTCTTTTTTATTTCTTTTTATTTTATTTAATCAATTTTTAGTTTTCTTTTTTTATTTAGTGTTGTCGATTCTGGTTGATGCCCAAGACGAGACGCGGTGCTTCATCGAGTCCAATTCCTGAGATCAACCCGGAGATCGAGAGAACATTACACAAGCAACTACGCGCGAACAAGCGATAGCAAAAGCAAGTTGTAGAGCCTGTGGAGTTTCTTCAAGACACTGAAATAGAAGAGGAAACAGAAGTTGTAGCAGATAATTTTGAGACAGTCATCATGGCAGAACAAGGAAACAAGACATTGCGTGACTACGCAAAACCGAGTTTGGATATCGTGCAGTTGAGCATTGCAAGGCCAGCAATCAATGCCAACAATTTCGAACTGAAGACAACACTCATTCACATGGTGCAACAGGAACAATTTGGAGGCCTGGATAATGAGGACCCGAATCAACATCTACAGATGTTTACAGAGATTTGTGATTTGATCAAGATCAATGGGGTGACTGATGATGCAATTCGACTTCGTTTATTCCTGTTTTCTTTGCAAGGCAAGGCTAAGAAGTGGTTGAACTCCGGAGCAGTTGGAACACACAAGACATGGGAGGAGCTTTCAAAGGCTTTTCTTGCCAAATACTATCCACCTGATAAAGCAGCACGTATCCGGAGCAAGAATACATCATTCACTCAATTCGATGGAGAAAGTTTTTGTGAAGCATGGAAACGTTACAAGGATCTTATTCAAGGATGCCCACAACATGGATTACCCGAATGGCTTGTAGTTCAATCGTTCTTTAATGGTCTAATTGAGCCTTTGCGCATGAATTTGGACGCAGCTTCAGGAGGGGCATTCATGGCGCAAGCACCCGATATGGCGTATCAGAAGTCGGAGACGATGGTGAGTAACAGTTACCAGAGCTCTTCACGATCAAAGAACAAGCGAGTAGCTGAAATTCTAGAAGTGGAGACAGTGACAATGCTTAATTCAAAGCTAGATTCTTTGAGTTAGCAGGTAAAATAATGTGTTGCTGCTGTTATACCGAGTTTAGTTTGTGATAAATGTGCAGGTGCTGGACACAATTCAATGAATTGTCCAACCAGAGACGACTTGACGATTGAGCAGATGAACTACATTCAGCAACGCCAACAACAACGAGGACCCTACACCAACACATAAAATCCTGAATGGAGGAATCATCCTAGTTTCTCATGGAGGGAGAGCAACCCGAACCAGCAAGGCAACTTTCAAAGGAACAATTATTGGTAGAAGAGTTCAAGCATGCAAATTTCGAAAAATCAAGACATGAATCTTACATCTATGATGAAAGCCATAGTGGAGACTCAACGTATGCAAACGGAGATGATGCAAGGATTCAACAATCGGATGGCGAATATGGAGACTCACTCGAAGATGCTTGAAACGCAACTTACGCAGCAAGCAGAGGCGATCATGAGGACACCAGGAAACCTACCGGGACAGCCCACAGTCAATCCGAGAGAGAAAGTAAAGGTTGTAGCACTTAGAAGCGGAAAGCAGTTAGATGATCCCTATCCACCTAAAGAAGATGAAGCCGACACCAACATTAAGCAAGAAGAAGAAGATGAGCAACCAAAAGCGGAGAAGCAGTTACCTGAGAAGGGTGCAGAGGAAAAGAAGCAAGAGCAAGAGAAGTGGATTCCCAAGTGGAAGCTAGCGAAGCAGAAAAGAGAGCAACCGAAGGAGATATGGCCTGAAGTCAAAGCTTATGAACCACCAGTTCCATTCCCTCAGCGACTTCAGCAGGGCAAAAAAGACGAACAATTCGGGAGATTTCTTGAACAATTAAAAAAATTGCATATTAATGTTCCATTTACTGAAGTAATTTCTCAAATGCCTGCTTATGCTAAATTTCTCAAGGAAATTCTTTCCAGGAAAAGGAAGCTAGAAGATTACGAGACAGTGGCTTTGACGGAGGAGTGCAGTGCAATCCTACACAACAAGCTGCCGCCGAAACTGAAGGACCCTGGAAGTTTCTCTATTCCTTGCAATATTGGTTCTATATGCATTGAGCGAGCTCTATGTGATTTGGGAGCCAGTGTTAGTCTTATTCCAAAGCGAATTGCTGTGAAGCTTGATATATGAGATATGAAGCCGACTACCATCTCTCTTCAGCTTGCGGATCGATCTGTCAAATATCCAGTGGGGTTATTAGAGGATATTCCAACCAAGGTTAGGAAGTTCTTTGTACTAGTTGATTCTGTGGTGCTCGACATGAAGATTGATTTTCAAATGCCGATTATTCTTAGGAGGCCGTTCTTAGCTACTGATGGAGCTCAAATTGATGTTCGTGATGGAAAGCTTACTTTAAGGAATGGGAATGAGAAAATCGAGTTCAATGTCTTCCGTGCTACAGAAGGACCACTTGAAGATGATAGTTGTTTCCGAGTTGATTTTATTGATGATGCCGTGAAGGAAGTGAGCAAAGTAGCGAGTAGTGATGATCCACTTTTGGATTACTTGGTGACGAGTGGCACTACTGAAGATGATGATTTGTAGATTGCCCAATGTGCAGAAATTTTGCAATCCACGCCACCATTGGAAGCGACCGAAGACAAGAGCTTTGAGTTGATTGGAGAAGAGAAGAAAGATGATGTTCGGAGTGCGCCAGAGGTAGAGCTGAAACCATTACCATCTAAGCTATGGTATGCATTCTTAGGTCCCGACTCTACGTATCCTGTTATTATCAATGCCGAGAGGAGTAAAGTAGAGGAGGAGATGTTACTTGATGTGCTTAGAAAGCATAGAAGAGCTATTGGATATTCTGTTGAGGACTTGAAGGGAAATAGTCCTATATTCTGCATGAATCGGATTTTGCTTGAGGAAGGTAGCAAACCGAGTATTGAAAGTCCAAGGGGACTTAATGAGAATATGAAGGAAGTTGTGAAAAAGGAGATTCTTAAGCTTCTTGATGCAGGGATTATTTGTCCTATTTCTGATAGTGAATGGGTAGCCCCAGTTCACGTGGTACCGAAGAAAGGAGGAATGACATTGGTCAAAAACAAGGATGACGAGTTGATTCCATCAAGGACTATTATAGGATGGAGAATGTGCATTGACTATAGGAAGCTGAACACTGCTACGCGCAAGGATCACTTTCCTTTGCCATTTATTGATCAAATGCTTGATCGACTGGCTAAGCATTCTTTTTATTTCTATTTGGACGGATCTTCGGGATTCTTTCAGAAACCTATTCACCCGAATGATCAAGAGAAGACGACGTTCACTTGTCCGTATGAAACTTTTGCTTATCGACGGATGCCTTTTGGGCTGTGCAACGCACCAGCCACTTTTCAGAGATGCATGATGGCGATTTTCTCTGACTACATAGAGAAGATTATGGAGGTTTTCATGGATGACTTTTCCGTCTACGGGAAGACATTTGAGGATTGTTTATCGAACCTATCAATGGTACTTACAAGATGTGAGGAGACTAATTTGGTACTTAATTGGGAAAAATGCCATTTTACGCTACGAGAAGGAATTGTTCTTGGACATTTAGTTCCGGAACGTGGGATTGAAGTAGACAAAGCCAAGAACGATGTGATAGAGACCTTACCTCCACCGAATTCAGTCAGGGCGATTCGAAGCTTTCTTGGACATGCCAGATTTTACAGAAGATTCATTAAGGATTTCTCAAAGGTAGCCAAACCTCTTACTAATCTCTTGAATAAAGATGTGCCTTTTGTCTTTGATGAACACTGTATGGAAGCATTTGCACAAAGTCTATTGAACCCACTACTTCCCCAGTGGAGTCGCCAACTGTGAATACCCGACCCAAAATCACCTGGGCCTATTCACCTAATCCTTTCACCTTCTTCTTCGGGTCAATCCCATAACATTGGAGTCGCCACCCAAGTTTTATTAAGGACAAAACTTGGGAAAAACCATGATATGACTCCTTTAGGCTAGATGGTCATGGCGAACCAAAGTTATGGGATCGGGGGTTCGTCACAGAAGGGAAGGTGTTAGGCACCCATCCTTGTTGGGACGAGACAATATGCAATTGTGAAATGCAAGTATGCCTGGTGAAAGTGTGCTGGTGTGGAAAGTAAAGAGATGGGGAGAAGAAGAAGATTTGGCTTGCATCCCGTTATAAGACCGAGAATACCTACGTACCCGAGTGATCGAGGTCCAAGCCACGTAGTTCTAAACATGGTACAAATCGGCCACTTACATCATTAAAGGCATCAGCAGGTAATCAACAAAGATCAATCAAAAGAGAGGGTTTAGTGTTACCTCTTGTAGCCCTTCTCTAGCTCCTTGCAATGGGTTGAGTTTTGCACCCACCTTCTTGCCGCTTCTAAGCTCTATGGCTGATCCTCTTCTTGAACTCTCCTTGCTGTACCACTACTAACGTCTCCCACGAAAATCCTCTAGAGTTTCTGCCCAAAGAATGTATTTCTAGGCTTGGAGAAGTAGAGTTTCTCCAAGCACTCAAGGCTTGTAGGTGTGTATGTGAGAAAAGTGTGTGATCCCTTGAAATGTATGTGAGGGGTCCTATTTATAGTGCTGTGGGAACCCTAGGGGCATGGACATGTTTAATGGTGAAGATTATGCCTGAAAATCTGGTTCAAAACCGTGTAGGATCGAATTGGGAACAAAATCGGCAAAAATCGGAGATTCTGGTGTCACGGGGTCATTACCCTCTCCCCAAAAGGTCAAACTAGTGGGGTGTGCAACACCCCTGTATATATGGCCCAAGACCTTCCCCTTCCTTTCTGATGTGGGATTCCGTCACATTCTCCCCCACCAAATCTGATGACGCCTTCGTCGTCGACCAGGCACCCTGCCTACTCCGTCCCCATGGAGTGCTTGGCGTGACATCGGAGTTGGGTCGGGTCGGCTCCGCTACCACTTGTCACGGGGTCATTACCCTCTCCCCAAAAGGTCAACCTAGTGGGGTGTGCAGCACCCCTGTATATATGGCCCAAGACCTTCCCCTTCCTTTCCAATGTGGGATTCCGTCACTTCTGGGCACCTATGACCGCCGCTGTCGGCTGTCATCCTTTGGATGACCCCCAGTGCCGGCGGTCATGTGGGGAAGACCGCTAGCACCTGGCGGTCGTCGCGAGAGGACCGCCGGTCACCCCGGGTGCCACCTGTTCTTTCCTTTTTCGGCCTCCAATCCCCCTAATTTAGCCCTGATTTGATCCTACCGCATAATTAACCCAGAAACACGCAATTACTTGATTATCACTCCCCCTAAATCATTCCATAACAAATTGATTACACCTTAATGCCTATTTCATACTGAATCATACCAAAAACAACATTTCTACATAAATAATGATTTAGCTCTGATTTTCGTGGAAAATCAGAGCTAAAATTATCCTACAAGAAATGTGTTAATGGGATAGGTAAACTCTGGAGAATCCATTTACTTGGACCCTTAAACCCATTCCTAACCCAAAAATACCTCATCTCAATATAATTGGGTTAAAAACAACTAAAAAAGCCCAAGTAATACAATGTATTTTAATATGAATAAACCTTATCATATGTTTTACCCTAAGATTAAATCATTTTATTAATCCTAAGGTTTAGGTGCACAAAGGTTTAGATTACCAAAAAACAATAGTTCTACTAAATTAAAATTTTATTATGTCTTAACTCAAAATCAGATCTTCTCACTAACCTTAAGTTAAGCATGTTTTGAAATTTAGTTTTAGTAAAATACTCGTGGGTCAAATTTGGGTGTTCACAAATTCAGTTTTTGGTTTCTTTCAATTCGTTCCTCCCGTAATTTGATATAGAGAGCTTCACAGTGTCTACCGCCTGATCACCCTCAAACACTTTCTTAGACGCCTTAGTGACGCACCTAATGGAGAAACTAAGAACTCAGACCATTCAATATCAAGCCTTTACCTATGAACTCCCAAATTTGACCCATGAACATTTTACTAAAGGTAGATTCCAAACATGCTCAAAATTAAGATTAATGAGATGATTTGATTTTGAGTTATGGCATGATAAGAATTTAATTTAGTAGAATTAATGTATTTTGATAATCTAAACCTTTGTGCACTTAAACCTTAGGATTAATGAGATGATTTAATCTTAGAATAAAACATATAATAAGGTCTATTTACGTTAAAATACATTCCATTTCGTGATTGGGCCTTTTTAGTTGTTTTTAACCCAATTATATTGAGATGGTTTATTTTTGGGTTAGAAATAGGTTTAAGGGTCCAAGTTAATGAATTCTCCAGAGTTTATCCAGCCCATTAACACATTTCTTGCAGGCTAATTTTAGCTCTGATTTTCTACGAAAATCAGAGAAATTATCATTTAAGTAGATTTTTGTGTTTTTGGTATGATCTTGCTTAAAATGGATATCAATCTGTAATCAATCAATTTTGGAATGATTTAGGGGAGTGGGGATCAAGTAACTGAGTGATTCTGGGTTAATTAGGGGTTAATTACGTGGTAGGATCAAGTTAGAGCTGAATTAGGGGGATTGGGGGTCAATAAAAAGGAAAGAACGAGTGACACGCGGGGTGACCGGCGGTCATCTCGCGATGATCGCCAGCACCTGCCGGTCATCCTCACATGAACGCCGGCACTGGGGTCATCCAAAGGATGACCCCCGGCAGCGGCGGTCATACGTGCCCAGAACCCCCGATTTTCTCCGATTTTATTTCTAATTCGATCCTATGCGGTTTTGGACCAGATTTTCGGGCATAATCTTCACCATTAAGCAGGTCCACGCCCCTAGGCTTCCCAGAGCACTATAAATAGGACCCCTAACACACATTTCAGGGGACACATAATCTTTCACACACATACACCCATAAGGCTTGAGTGCTTGGAGAAACTTTACCTCTCCAAGTCTATAGATACATTCTTAGGCAGACACTCCGGAGGAATTTCGTGGGAAGCATCAACAGTAGTCCAGCAAGGAAGAGTCAAGAAGAGGATCAACCATTGAGTTTAGAGGTGGAAAGAAGGTGGGTGTAGAACTCAACCCATTGCAAGGAGCTTGAGGAGGGCTACAGGAGGTAACACTAAACCTTGTTTTGATTAATCCTTGTTGATTACATACTGATGCTTTTGATGATGTAAATGGCCGATTTGTGCCATGTTAAGAATTACGTGGGCTTTGAACCCAGTCACTGGGTACGTAGGTGGTCTCTAGTGGTGGAGACTCAAGCCCAAATATTTTATTTTCCTTTCTTGTCCCGAACATTCTTCTCCTCCCCCTCCAATTCAATTCTGTTGTCTTTATGTGCTTTGTTTTCCACACCTGCACACTTGCAGAAGGCACACTTGCATTTTGCAATTGCACAAAGTTTCGACCCAACACAGATGGGTGCCTAAAACCTTCCCATCTGTGATGAACCCCCGATCCTATGTCTTTGGTTCGCCATGACCATGTAGCCTAAAGGAGTCATATGAAGGTTTTTCCCAAATTTTGCCCATAAGAAAATTTAGGTGGCGACTCCAATGACATGGGATTGACCCGAGCAAGAAGGTGAAAGGAATAGGTGAATAGGCCCAAGTGATTTTTGGTCGGGCGTTCACAGTTGGAGAATGTATTCCATCACACTTTCCCATCGTTTTCAAATGTCTTTGGAGAAAACAAAGCTTGAGTTTAGAATTCCCGATGACCATGAATTCTATCATTAGAGTTGAACCCTTAAGACACCAGGGGTGGGTAGTGCCTTAGTTGGAAGGACATGGTGAAGATGTTAGGGATGAAGGATACATCACAAGGCGATGAATCTCAGTAGACAGGGAGATGGTCAGGACATTGGGTGTCAAGGAGGTATCCTAAGGCAAAAGGTGGGAAGAAGGCAGAGGCAGTGACGAATCATCAACTTAAGACACTGAAGTGACTTTGGACCTTCTCGTGAGAGGAAATGTAAGCCCCAATGTTTATGACAGAAAAGGGGAGATGGGATGACTTGGTTGGACTTTCTCATGAGAGGAGATGTAAGCCCCAGTAACTATAGTAGAAGAGGTGAGATGACGTGATCTGATTGGCCTTCTTAAAAAATATAGATGTAAGCCCCAATTTTTACTTGTGAATCGAGCCGATGATCCAAGACAAGAAGTCGAAATTAGGAATCAAACTGAAGAGCCAAGTTGAGGAGCCAGATTGACAAGCTGATTTGACAATTTGAGACTTTACCATTGGGCCTTCTTGTGAGAGGAGATGGAAGCACTAGTGTGTAAAGCAGAAGAAGATGGGATGATTGGATTGGGCTTTCTTGTGAGAGGAGATGCAAGTCCAGGCATCCTTCCGAGGAGAATGATGTAAGCTTTAATGTTTGAGCGTGAACCAAGTTGACGGGCCAAGCCGATGAGCCAAGTTGATAAGCTGATTTAAGAAGCCAAGTCGAGTAGCCGAGTCAAGTTGCCGAGTTGGGAAGCCAAGGAACCGGAATGCAAAGCTGAGACGAGCTAATGGGAATTGAGCATTCAAGCTAAGACAAACCAAAGGGGCCTTCTTATGAAAAAAAATATAAATCCTAGTTTGTGGAGAAACAATGGAGAAGAGTGCGGAAAGAAGATGGGGTGAGAAGAGGTGACATGATTGGGCCTTTTGCAAGGATGGACATATGAGCCCTGGTTTTTATCTGTGAAGAGTTGAGGAGCCTAGATAAGAAGTTAAGAGAGAAGAACTATATGATGAGGAGCCAAGTTGATAAGCCGAGCCGAGGGACTAAACTGACAAGTCGAGTTAATGCGCAAAGCTGGGGTATTGAGTGAAGACATTATCATTGGGCCTTCTCAAATAAACAGCGCACGAGCCCTAACAATTGGGGAATAATGAAAATGGCAGTAAGGACGATGACTGAGACACAATGAGAAGACGATGGGGATGGCTACGAGATAATGGCCACAATGACAATGGAGATGATGCATTCCAATGGGTGAACGAGAAGTATAAATCTGGGGAGAATGGATTAGAGATCACAGACCGAATTTCTAAGTATGGATAGAATGATGACCAAGAATGGGGAGAGGCGGTATAGTTGCTCTTTAGAGTCTAGAAGTTGAGTCCAGTCAAAAGGGGCAATAGTTAAACTCTGTGTCTGACAATCAAGAGTGTCATTGTTTGTACTCTGATTTTTCACATAAGGAATAAAAATTTGATTTCCTTACCTTTTGTGTAAATGTGGCAAATTATGCATGACTTCATCGTATTCCATTGGATCAATCTAGGGGACCATAAAATGAACTACGAAGACCTGATTCTGTAGATATAGTCTGACCTTACCTAACACATATCCGACCAACCCCAGCTAATTCCTAAACACTCGCCCGCACTAGCCTTCAAACACTTATCCGATTTGACCTTTGAATACCAATCCAACCCGACATCCATGTTAACCCCATCACATCTACCTTGAACACTTGTCTAGAAAAGTTGAGATGAATATAGTTTTCAAAAGAGTCCTATCCAAGTACGCTTGTTCAAAAGGATCACTC
This sequence comes from Turnera subulata, assembly GCA_028386065.3. Classification (NCBI taxonomy): domain Eukaryota; kingdom Viridiplantae; phylum Streptophyta; class Magnoliopsida; order Malpighiales; family Passifloraceae; genus Turnera; species Turnera subulata. The sequence goes on from JAKUCV010003622.1 coordinate 14,657, forward strand.
TCCTTGGGAAAAAAAAGAAAAAAAAAGAAAAAAAAAAGAGAAACGAGGAAGGGGAGGTGACCCTCAGTGCTTGAATAATTTATTATCCATTTCATGAAATTGGGAAGAAAAAAAAAGAGAAATGTTCTCCTGCTACCTCGGGCCTCCCACTAAACACCATTCTATCAACACCCACTACCTTTAGCCTCCCACTGAACATCATTCTATCAAACACGTACTATCCCTAGCCTTCCACAAAACACCATTATCTCAAACCGACACCACATCCACAGATACATAGGTAATCCGGCAACGGATCCGGTCTATATATTACGGTTTCCAGAATGATTCAATGGAAAGAATGGGGTCCTTACTAGATACACTTGCCACATTGTTGATTGTATTTAGGGCTCTTTTGTAGTCATAAGTCCCCTTCACTCTGACATGTAGTTTGGGCTCATGAAGTTGTGGATGTTGGTCAAGTCCGTCTCTCTCTAGAAACTCATTTTGAATCCGGTCATCATAAAGCACGTCTCTCCAATGGTCTTCTAGACATGTGATTCTAGGTTTCCCCCTTCTTAGTTGGTAAGTCTACCTCCATATTGGTCATCCGAGTGCACCCGGCCCGATCGGCCTTCATCTTGCCCAAAATTTATGATTTTAGTATTCTATGCCTATAGTTGCTATCCCCACGAGGAGAAAGAAAAAAGAAAGGAAAAAGGAAAAAAGGGGGTCCGCTAGGTTGAAAACCCGAAAGTGCGGCCTAGGCAAAAGTTAGGACAAGCCTACTTGGTTGAAAACCCACATGGGCGGCCTAGGCAAAAGCTAAGGCTATGGGGGAAATGGAGATAGCAGCCAACAACAAAAGGCATTCATGGGATGGAAAACATCATTTTGGAGTCAGGAACAAGCATCTAGGCGCATAACTCCATCTTTTTTTTTGAAGCAGTATCCACTCATTCATTGATTTTGCTTTTTGGATCTTCTTCTATCAAACCTTTTCAACAAGGAATGTTCATTCGTGGGGTCCTAACTAGCATTTAAAATGAATGGTTTCATAGTCACTGGGAACCTTTTTCTTTGAGATTTTGGAGTTTTTGATGGAATACCTTACTTTTTCTCAAGTTGCTTAACTTTCACCTTAGCTCAAATGATTTTTCAATGCTCATGCATCACACTAGGGGCACTTGCATCCAAACGTACTATGAAGGAATGATATTGCACTTGCATCCATATATGGTAGTAGATAGCACTTGCATTCAAGAGGCAAACACATCATCGTAGGATTAGGGGGTACTTGCATCCAAAGACAAGCATGTAGAAACTAGAAGCATTGCCACACCAGCAAACACATGGGAACTAGGGAGGGCATCCCCATGCATTGAAGGGATAAATACATCATAGACATGCTCATGCATCACTCACAAAACATGGGTTTCTTGATAAGGTGGATTTGGTTGGGGGACAAATGATTAATGGGGGAGGCAACATCACGAATTCATCGCTTGATGTAGACTTACATTTCCTAGGGTTGTTAGCTGAAGGGGCATGACATGAACAAATCCTGTAGATAATGGGAATTGTAGACAAGGGGCATGTCATGCCTTATTTCTCAGACTCGTCATGCCTACATCACGCAATAGGCATGCATCTACCTTGAGATTAAACCTACATCATGGCATTAGGGGCATGGCAGGCCCATTTATCTGACTATGACTAGATTGATCACCTATTTGGCTATGGGCTGGGACGCCTAGAGATGATTTTGAACTAGGGGCACATTCAATCTCAATCTAAAAACCATGATGAGATGCTAGGGGCATCTCCTCCACTTTTGGTCTGTATGGCTCAAGGGCACAACACACACACCATTTCCTTCAAATCCAGTAGATAGGGCACAGGATCCAGACAACCCAATCATGAGGCAACACTCTTTTCAAGCCTGTGAGATTATGAGGGAACCAGAAACACTAGGATGAACCCAGACACATCCAACCCAAACCCGGGAATGTGAGTAACCCAGACGTGAGGCGACCAGACTATGAGATGAGACCCTTTATCCTACACCAAGAGATAGGAACCCAGTCAAAAGCCAAAGACCCAGTCTTTGCAAACCTGAGTGAAGAGAGCACCCATTCAAATAGGAATCCAGTCAAGAAAGCCAAAGACCAGTCTTTGCAAAGTAGAGAGATGAGGGAGCCTAGTCAAAAGTCGAAGACCCAGTCTTCGCAGCCTTGAGAGAACCAGTCAGCCCAGTCAAAAGCCAAAGACCCAGTCTTTGCAAACCTGAGCGATGAGAGCACCCAGTCAAGTACGGACCCAGTCAAGAAAGCCAAAGACCCAGTCTTTGCAAACCTGAGCGGTAAGAGCACCTAGTCAAGTAGGAACCCATTCAAGAAAGCCAAAGACCCAGTCTTTGCAAACCAGAGAGATGATGAGTCCAGTCGAAAACCAAAAACCCTGTTCTTGCAAATCTCGAGATAAACCTGAGGGAATCCAGTAGAACCAGATGAGAGAAAAGCCATGAGGGAGTCCAGACACGAGGGATCTAGACATGAGCCAAGAGCCCAGCCCTTGCAAACGTAAGGTGAACAGACCTTGAGACATACAAGTCAGAAGCGGGGAACCCAGTTCTCGCAATAAGGCAACCAAACCAAAGCCGAGGACCTGATTCTCGCAAAATCCTGGGATGAGATGATTTCCAAAAACCAAACAGAATCCAGCAGACAAAGATGAGATGATTTTTTGTCAACAACCCGATAGATGAGACGATTCTATTGCCCTGGGATGAGATGATTCCCGGAAACCATAACTTGGGATGAGATGATTCCCGGAAACCATAACTTGGGATGAGATGATTCTCGAAACCATAACTTGGGATGAGATGATTCCCAAATAAAATCCAGCCGACAAGGATGAGATGATTCCTTGTCAACAACCCGATAGATGAGATGATTCTATCTCCCAGGGATGAGATGATTCCCAAGTAGAATCCAGCCGACAAGGATGAGATGATTCGTTCTTCCATTTATTTGATATAGAGAGCTTCACAGTGTCTGCGGCCTGATCACCCTCAATTACTTTCTTAGATGCCTAGTGACGCACCTTACGGAAAACTAAGTGTTAGTGTAATATGCCCAAAAGCCAATCAATGGATGATTGTTATTCCAATAAATATCGTTTATGAGATAAATGCTTGCACATATTTATAACCCTGGAATATTTTATATTCTTAAATGTCCCTAGTCGATTATTATTATGGATGGGTTGTAATAATAAATTAAGACTAGCGTATGTTGAGAATTTATATGTGATATGAATTCTACATACGGGTACAAGTTAGAGAACTTGTGGACTGGACTGACCCACATAAGAACGCTACATGGAACGTTATATGTTTGTAGATAGCAGTTCTTATATGTATTGTCCTTAGACCTGAGATCATCAAGGTTCCCAACATATGAGTCGTATACTTTGATATTACTCTTGGCTATTTCGTAAATGAGTAGTCCTTAGTGTAATCATTGGGTATATGATAAATGTGTGATCCAGAGGGGATTCGTCCAACCCATATAACGGGTATATTATCGGATGGTTTCTTGATAGAGTTGAACCGTGAGTGCATGGCCATGCTCGGATTATGATATGGTGATATCATAGGTATTCGTTTTACGCGGTTAACTCGAGGATCAAGAAACCGAGATTGAACATATGCGAGATTAACGTATTCCATGTCTCGTGTTTAATCTTGATAATAGGACGAAGGGACGATGACATGTTTACGAGGCATATGAATCAGTATTGATCTTGTCGTTCGGGTAGCAATGATGTGTTGCTAGACGCCGCTCTTTGCTTATAATTGTAAATGAGTTTACAATTATTGTTGGACGTTACAAGTGCCTACAGGGTCACACACTTAGAGCCGTTGATTCGAGCTGGTGGTTGAACCATGGTTGGACCGTGGCTTAAGCAGGTATTTGAGTTTGTGGTTGGACCGTGGTTGGACCAGGGTCGTTTTGGGCTGGCTTGGTTTACTAAATGTCTGATTTATTGAACCATCATTAGTGCCATGTGATGTGTAATCTCACCAAGAGTTAGTGGAGACATGATTAGCTAAAAGCTAATCATGTTGGCCAAAGGTGTTTGCCACTTTGTCTCTTGCTTTTGTGAGTGGGACTTGATTAAGCATAATCTGATTATGCTTTGGGGATTCATCACTTGAGTCTGAAAGTTTTCAGAGGATTGAGCCTTGAGGGTCTTGAGAGTTCTTGTGAGTTTCTAACCACACACACCTTCTTTGAGAAAGAAGAAAATACCACAACCTCTAGCTTCCGAAACCTGCTGCTAGCACATCAGTTCGGGGGTGCTCGGGTTGGTAATCGTGTGACGATTCCAACTAGTTATCACGGTTCGTGTGGATACCGTAGAGGGGCGGGATTGTTGTTCAGCTCTTGCTGATTCGGCTCATCAGGTGAGTGAAAGACCTCATCCATTTCCAGGTACGAATTTTTGTTATTCGGTTTACTCTATTTCACATGGATCCTCCATGAGTACCGGGATTTCCGCTGCGCTTTTGGTTGCATTTGATTGTCAAATTGCATGACCCGGTTACTTACAGTGGTAGCGGAGCCTCTTGTGAAACGCTAAACCGAATTTGTTGTGCATATGCATGATACGCTTCTATAAATATATATGATATGTTGTATGTGATGTAGCATGATCATATATATAGAATTCAGTTTAGTATATGTGATATATGTTGAGGTTGTTTTTCTGTCAAAAGTGTTTTGACAATGAATGCTTGATTGGTATGTGATATCAATCAAGGTGTTCATGGCAGTAAGTCGAATGAGATCGACAAGGAAAAATTGATTGTCGGTTTGCGTATAGAACGATTGTCGTTCTAGTACAGCAGGGCCAAAAAATCGATGTTTGTGAGTCAAACATCGATGTTCACATGAGTTTTGCCTTGGCCGGATCTTCCAAACATCGATGTTGTGTGACAAAAATCGATGTTCTAATGAAGATTGGCTTTGGTAGAATCTTGAAACATCGATGTTCACGAGCTAAACATCGATGTTCTCATGACGAGTGGCCTTAGCAGAACTCTCAAAACATCGATGTTAAGAGTTAAACATCGATGTTCTAGAGCATTGCCGAATTAGTTTGAGATTCCAGAATTCTTAAACATCGATGTTTAAGTTGAAACATCGATGTCCTTGAGTTCTAGAACCTCAAATATCGATGTTTAAATGTTATACATCAATGTTTAAAACTACTGCCAGAAATCTTGAACTTCCAGAACTTCAAGACATCGATGTTCAGAAGTTAAACATCGATGTTCTTGAGCTCTGCCAAAATGATTTGGAGTTCCAGAAACTTTAAAAATCGATGTTCTGGTTCCATAAACCTTCAACATCGATGTTTAAGGGTTAAACATTGATGTTCTGGAGTCCAGAAACCACAAACATGATGTTCAAGAGTTAAACATCGATGTTCTTGAATACTGCCAAGTAGTTGGGAGAATCAGATTCTCACAACATCGATGTTCAATGTTAGACATCGATGTTCTCATGTAATTTTGGCTTCCAAATTTACAAAACATCAATATAAGATTCATCAAGAACATGCATGTAATGTATTGGAATAGTATGTTGATGAAAATATTAAGTTCTTATTGTGTTGCCTTCCATGATAAGCACTCATCAAGGTTAAGATCAACAATTGGTAGGTTTTGCCAAAGCAAGGTGCCAATGTTTATCCTAGCAAGGTACGACGCGATAATTGTAATATCGGAACTGCTTATTATGGTGTTGAACTTAACTAGGTCATCTTAATAGGATTAAGGACTTAGAGGCAAGGAGTTGAGCTAAGTCTATGAGATAGACAAGAACAAGTGTTGTTCACTCAACTATCCAAGCGTTACATGAGATGTAATTGACAAGAGTTGTCTACCTAAATAACTATGAAGTAAGCGATCAGCCAAAGCTGACTTATCTAGTAGTGAAATATGGATCTTGCCCTACTTATATAATTTTCTTGATTTATATAGCAGGAGCATCATTTAAAGAATTCCTTGTTAAATGATTTTGTATGCATGACTCTTATTTGTGTGATTTGATAATTGTTGTAGAATTTCCATGGCACAAAACACTAGCACAATATCACTGCGATCGGTCCTTTAGAAGGAGAAGCTGAATGGGAATAACTTCCTAAAATGGTATTGTAATTTGAGGATAGTCCTCAAACAAGAAAAGAAATTGTATGTCCTCGAAGGGCCTGTTCCAAATGAACCGGCGCCTAGTGCTTCTAGGGCAGAAAGGGATGCTTACAAGAAGCATCTCGATGATGCATTGGATGCATCATGCCTTATGCTTATAACCAATGACTCTGAGCTTCAGAAGCAACATGAAAAATTGGGGACGTTTGATGTGATCGAACACCTGAGAGGTATGAGACCTCTAAGGCATTGTTCCAATGCAGGATGGCTGAGTCATCACCCGTGAGACCTCATGTCCTCAAAATGATTGGATACATTGAAAGCCTTGAGGGTCTTGGTTTTCCTTTGCAGAAGGAGTTGGCTGTTGATCTAGTCGTGCAATCGTTGCCGGATAGTTACAGCCAATTTGTCATAAGCCTCAATATGAATCATGTTGACAAATCCTTGTCTGAGTTGCTCAACATGTTGAGAACAGCTGAGCAACAGATGAAGGCAAACAAATCCAACAGCATTATGACGGTTGGAAGTAGCAAGGGAAAGGGTAAGGGCAAGGTGAAGAAAATTGCTAAAAAGTTTGGTGCATCTTCTTCACAAGTGCTGAAACCCAAAGATGGTGTTGTAAAGGAAGGTCAATGCTTCCATTACAAGAAGTTCGGTCATTGGAAACGTAACTGCCCTGTTTACCTTGAAGAGGTAAAGAAGCAGAAGGGAGGTGAGACTTCCGCTTCAGGTATTTTCGTTATAGAAGCCAATATCTCTATCTCAGCATCATGGGTATTAGATACCGGATGTGGTCCTCACATTTGTGTAAATGTGAAGGAACTTAGAAAGAGTAGGAGATTGGCAAAGGGTAAGATAGACCTGCATGTGGGAAATGGAGCAAGAGTTGCTGCATTAGCCGTAGGAACTTACTATCTTACTGTGAAACCCAGGACATGTGATGATGCCCTTTCAAAATTTACTTGGTGAAGTTTGTAAGTGGCAGGAGTAATTCGTGCACTTGTGCACATTGTTGGTTAGCAATTGGCTCCAACTGGCTAACAATTGGCCCCTGTTTGGCACCAGTTGGCTAGAGGGTGAGTAATCGGGATTAATTCCTGATTAGTGAGCATTAAGTCATCGATTAGGCTTATGATGGGGATTAGCTAGGCCTAAGTCTGTGTCATGTTGGTTGCTAAAGGAAGTAGGAGGTGGCACCTGCTTGTGATGGGTGGCACCATATTAGGCCCTGGGCAGCAAGTGGCTGCTTAGTCACCTGCTTGCCCAAGGCACTAAAGGTGCCAAGCAGGCACCTTAACCCCCACTTCTGCAGCCATTTCATGCCTGCTAGAGAAGGGAAAACAGTTAGCCGTCTTGAGGGTTTCTGGAGCTGTGAAATCAGGGGAAATCACAGGTGAGCCCTAGGGTGCGATCTGGTGTGGTTTTTGGTGCCAATTAGCTTGGGTGGTGCCCAATTTGGCCTATTGGTGGCCAATTGCTCTAAAAGTGGCTACCTAGGTTTGGATGGATTTTCTGGTGGGTTGTGTGCATGATGGTGCCTTGTATTTGTACTAGTGCCCGTAGGTTGAGGGGAAATAGCCCGTTGGTGCGCCTGATGGTGCGCCTGTTGATGCGCCTGCTGGTACGCCCATGGGTGCGCCTGTGGCACGCCACGGGTGTGCTTATGGTGCACCAGGGTATGCCTGGGGTGCGCCTGGGGTGTGCCTGTGGTGCACCAGTAATGCGATTGGCCTCAAATTTGGCCTAGTGATATGCCCTGTAGCAAGTGCAGATTTCTTATATCTTTTGCACTATGACTTTGAAATTATGCTTGGTATTGATGGATGATTATACATGTGCAGGAGGTGATAAGGAAGCCCAAATTGATCAAGGGCTCCAAAAGAGAGAAAGGCCTAGGGAGACTTAGTTACTGTGTAAGTATGCAACCATGTGTGGGATGTTTACATGTGCATTCTTGTTTGGATGGAAGGCCTTGCTGCCTACTATTGTTTCTGCTACCTAATGGATGCCTATGCACATTTGTGTTGGCTGTGTGATGCTTGAGAATGGGTTGTACATATGCATTGCATTCAATTGCATTTGAGGTATCAACGGCCATGTGATGCAGAGGGCAGTGTAAGCAAGGCTTGCTCGCGCCAGGGTATTGTTGGGCATTCGCAATAGCTTGTGCGCCATAAGACAGGGCTCCAGTCAGTGGGGGCGATGGCACTGACCTTGCGTAGATGATTCCGCATGGCTAAGTACAGGTGTTACTCGATGTCCGCCGGGGGTTGTGTTGATGGGCAGTAGGTCATGTACACTTCCCATGACCATTCGGTTGAGTCTCGGAAACGGGACTGTGGGCTAAGGAATTGACAGGAAAGCTACCTATCAATGCAAGCTGCTTTGGGGCACATCGGACCCTAGCTGGTTGGGGACTGATGGAACCAGCAAATGGTTATGCGTTATGATTCTTGGCTCATATCCAGTCATGCATGCATTGTGAGCATTTCTTGCATGTTTGTGTACTTGCTGAGTCAATGACTCACCCCTTTCCTTTGTTTAATTTTTCAGGGCACAAGGGGAGTGTTAAACCCATTTGGGAGGACCCGGACCAGCATAACCAGTAGTGATGGGTATATAGCCAACTTTGGCTTTCAAGCCTGTCTTGTGTGTACATGTACCTTGTAAAAAAAAACCAAGTGTAGTGCCCCTGTATGCTAGATGCGAGCTTGAACTTTTGTAACGATGTATAAAATTGTGTGTGCATGTAATATATGTGAATTCGTATCTCATATGTTGGTGATATTGCTTGATGCTGCGCGATAGTTGGAGTGCCCGCCGGGTTAACTTCTGCCCACGATAGAATAGGCTTGCGGGTGCCATGTTGGCGCATTCACTAGCGCACATGGTTCCCGGCCAGTCGCGTTTGGCGGGGCGTGACAGTTATGGTAGCGGAGCGCGGTTACATAAGTTCATGCTAAGGGGCCTAGGGTTACCCAAGTGATATAGGGATATACCCATAAATTTAGCGACCTGGGTTGGTGAGTGCTTGACTTATATATGCCTGCTTGTGTTAATCTTTGTTGTGCAGGTAAGCACAGTAAGAAGTGTCCTGGAAAAGAAGTGTTTGTGGAGGGGGAATTTCTTGATGAACAATCTGTTGGTAATGTGCATGGAGGGAATATTACGGGCAATGCTCCAAATCAGGTTGGGGAGGATGTTGTTGGGGATAGTGAGCATTCTGATGCTACGCGAAAGGAGGACCCTGCTGTTGAGGCCTTGAAGGCAGGCCTACAGGGTGTGAATCGGGCGGTTGAGACCATTAGTGGCTATATTGCTGAAAAGCATAAACAGGAGGACCAGGGCCTGAAAGTTTACGGTATGGATGTTTCGTTGGCTACCTTTCTGAAACTTGATCCACCCACCTTTTCCGCAGCTGAAAATGAGGACCCGCAACGATTTCTTGATTCCATTTAGAAACATTGCGAGGCAATGGGTGTGACAGACCACAGGGCAGTAGGATTGGCTGCATTTCGGTTGGAGGGTGATGATGCCAACAATTGGTATGATGCAAAGAGGAGGGAAAGGGCTCCTGGAGCTCGACCATGGACCTGGGATGAATTCTGCACCATGTTCCTTGCTAGGTTCCTTCCTGAAAGTGTCAGAGAACGGCTGGCCTATGAGTTTGAATCTCTGAAACAAGGGGAAATGTCTGTTGGGGAGTATGATTCAAAGTTTACAAAATTGTCCAAGCATGTTGTGCACCTTGTTTTAGACGAGCAAAGGAAGATCAAGCGGTTTATACATGGCCTGCGGCAATCCTTGTATAATTCCTTAGCAGCCCATGAATTCCAATCCTATACTGCAGTTGTTGATAAGGCGAGAGCTATTGAGGCACGGGCCTTGGAAAATCAAGCTGAAGCCATTAGTGCAAAACGAGCAAGGCAGGAAACTGTGCAAGGCCAACAACGCTCGTTTGAGGGTGCTAGTCAGTTCCGAGGTCGAGGGCAGAAGGGATTCTAGAGCAACTTGCCGAGGGTTTAGAAGAGGGATACCTCGGGTGTAGGCTCGTCTGGTGCAGGTGCAGCACCCATGCCAAAGTTTGGCAGAGGCAGTGGTTCCCAGGGAGCACAGGCTGGACCTCCCGGTTCTTGCTTCACTTGTGGACAATTCGGGCACTTTGCTCGGGATTGTGCATTGGGCCGACAAACTTCTGTCGGTAGTGTGGTATCCCCACCACCGAGGCAGACCCGCATGGAGAGCCCAGCTACTTCTCGTTGCAGAGGAAACTATGGACGAGGCTTGGGTGGTAGAGGTACAGGCATAGTGCAGCCAAGCCAAGGGCAGGCACGGGTTTTCTGTTTGACTCAAGAGGAAGCAAAGGCAGCAAACACAGTAGTGACAGGTATAATTAAAAATTGCTCTTGTCCGGCACTTTCTTTGATTGATACGGGGTGTACGCACTCCTTTGTGAATTCTCATTTTGCTAAATATTTTGCTGAAGTACCAAGTAAGTTAAGTAGTCCAATGGCTATGTACACGCCACTTGATGAGCGCGTTTTTGTGGAGGATGTGTATCGTGGTTGTGATGTGTGTGTTGCTGGGTACCATATGCCAGCAGATTTGATATTGTTGCCTATGGTTGAGTTTGATGTGATTCTGGGTATGGATTGGTTGTCCCGATATGGTGCCCGTGTCGATTGTACGAACAAAAAGGTTAAATTTCAACCGAGTGGGGAGAATGAATTTGTGTTTCAAGGAAAGATTATTCCTTCACAACCCCAAGTAGTATATGTTGCTAGGGCTGTTCGGATGGTACAACGGGCAGATAGCCTATATCTGGCATCGGTGCATTGTGTGAGTGAGCAAAAGCTTAATGTTGGACAGGTTCCCGTTGTGAGTAAATTCCCGGATGTATTTCCTGATGATTTGCCGGGATTGCCTCCTGATCGAGATATTGAGTTTTGTATTGACCTAATCCCCGGGGCAGAGCCCGTATCCATTACTCCGTATTGGATGGCACCTGCTGAGTTACGGGAATTAAAGACCCAACTGCAGGACTTGTTAGAAAAGGGGTTCATCAGGCCAAGTGTATCCCCGTGGGGGGCACCAGTATTATTTGTGAAGAAGAAAGATGGGTCCCTGAGATTGTGTATTGACTATCAACAGCTTAAGCTGACTATTCGGAATAAGTACCCGTTGCCCCGAATCGACGATTTGTTTGACCAGTTGCAGGGTGCAAAGTACTTTTGTAAAATTGACTTGAGGTCAGGTTATCATCAGCTGAAAATCAAGGCTGGAGATGTTTCTAAGACAGCCTTCAGGACTCATTGTGGGCATTATGAATTTCTTGTAATGTCGTTTGGCTTAACCAATGCACCGGCTGCATTTATGGATTTGATGAATCAAGTTTTCAGCCCATTCTTGGACAGATTTGTGATTGTCTTTATTGATGATATATTGGTGTACTCAAAGAGCCGAGAGGAGCATGAAATGCATTTGCACATAGTGCTACAAGTGCTGCGGGAGGAGAAGCTATATGCTAAATTTTCAAAGTGCAAGTTTTGGTTGGAGAAAGTATCCTTCTTAGGGCATGTGGTAACAAGAGAAGGTATTCAGGTAGACCCACAGAAAATTGAAGCAATTCTGAACTGGCCCAAATCGACCAATGTGACAAAAATGCGAAGCTTCCTAGGACTTGCTGGATACTATAGATGGTTTGTGATGGGCTTCTCTTGCATTGCCGCCCCTTTGTCCGAGCTGACTCGAAAGAAAATGCCATTCTTGTGGACCGAAGCGCGTGAAGCTAGCTTCCAAGAGCTTAAGCACAGGTTAACAATGGCACCAATCCTTGCCTTACCCACGGAAGGTCAGATGTTTATGGTATATTGTGATGCATCTCGGGTTGGACTTGGCTGTGTTCTGATGCAGGAGGGCAAGGTGATTGCTTATGCTTCAAGGAAACTGAAAAAGAATGAGGAAAATTATCCCGTACATGATCTCGAAATGGCTGCTGTAGTGTTTGCACTGAAAATGTGGAGGCATTATCTTACTGTGCTTACCTGCACAACAAAGATTAACACAAGCAGGCATATATAAGTCAAGCACTCACCAACCCAGGTCGCTAAATTGATGGGTATATCCCTATATCACTTGGGTAACCCTAGGCCCCTTAGCATGAACTTATGTAACCGCGCTCCGCTACCATAACTGTCACGCCCCGCCAAACGCGACTGGCCGGGAACCATGTGCGCTAGTGAATGCGCCAGCATGGCACCCACAAGCCTATTCTATCGTGGGCAGAAGTTAGCCCGGCGGGCACTCCAACTATCGCGCAGCATCAAGCAATATCACCAACATATGAGATACGAATTCACATATATTACATGCACACACAATTTTATACATCGTTACAAAAGTTCAAGCTCGCATCTAGCATACAAGGGCACTACACTTGGTCTCTTTTTACAAGGTACATGTACACACAAGACAGGTTTGAAAGCCAAAGTTGGCTATATACCCATCACTACTGGTTATGCTGGTCCGGGTCCTCCCAAATGGGTTTAACACTCCCCTTGTGCCCTGAAAAATTAAGCAAAGGAAAGGGGTGAGTCATTGACTCAGCAAGTACACAAACATGCAAGAAATGCTCACAATGCATGCATGACTGGATATGAACCAGAAATCATAACGCATAACCATTTGCTGGTTCCATCAGTCCCCAACCAGCAAGTGCCATTGATTGTTTTCGAATTCACCTCCATGATCACTCCTAATGCAAGCAATTGAACAATCCTTTTCATTTTGAACTTTCTTAGCAAAATTCTTGAAAACACTAAATGCTTCACTTTTATGAGTTAGAAACAAAGTCCAAGTGAACCTAGAGTAATCATCAACAATTACAAAAGCATAATAATTTCCACTAAAACTTTTAACTTGTGAAGGACCAAATAGATCCATGTGCAAAAGTTGAAGCGGTCTAGATGTTGAGACAACGTTTTTGGAGCTAAACGAGGCTCTCACTTGCTTCCCTTTTTGACATGCATTGCGTATAGAATCCTTTTCAAATTTAATCTTTGGAACACCAACTACTAAATCTTGTGACACTAATTTGTTTAAGGTCTTCATGTTAACATGAGCTATTCTACGACGCCATAACCACATATCATCTTCTTTGCTCATTAGACATTTTGAGAACTTTGATGAAGACTCTTCTAAGTTAACCATATAAATATTGTCAATTCTCTCACCATGTAGAATGATCTTATTATCACTAAGACGTTCTACGGTGCATGACTTGGAATCAAAGATTACACGATTTCCCTTATCACATAATTGACTAATGCTTAAGAGGTTATGTTTAAGACCTTTAACAAGTAAAAAATTATCAATGGAAGAAGACTCATCTTTGCCAACCGACCCAATGCCGATGATCTTTCCTTTGTTGTTGTCTCCAAAGACAACATTTCCTCCATTTGATGGCTTTATTTGCAAAAATTTGGATGCTTCTCCGGTCATATGCTTGGAGCATCCGCTATCAAGATACCAAAGTACACTTGATGCCTTCAAGCACACCTACAAAAACAAATCAATGAGATTTAGGTACCCAAATCTTCTTGGGTCCTTGAGTGTTAGGTGCATATTGGTTATGAGCTTCTTCTTGAGCCCAATGCCTATGCCTAGTGAAACAAACAGGAGCAATATGTCCTATTCTATTGCAATAGTGACAAATGACATTTGGGTTATGCATTCTTCTAGGTTGATAGTAGTTACTATGTTTCCTATACTTATGCACATTGCTCACTTGGTTTACCTTAGGTTGTACCTTAGGTTTCTTCGATTCTACTTTACGTCTTTTAGGTTCGTTCCTAAAACCTATTCCATGCCTAGTAGATTGCAAATTACCTAGCATAGAATTCAAATTTTTATGAGGAGTATTAAACTTCTTCAAGGTAGTTTCAAGTTGTTCAACTTGTTTCCTTAAAGGTATGCATGATGAACATTCCTCTACACTCTTCTTTCCTAGCACCTTATTTTCATCCATTAGCTTCATATTTTCACATGCTAATTTTTCATTTTGTTCTTTTAAGGAGCCACAAGATACACATTCTTTAGGTGTGTCTAGAGTCTTAATTTCTTGCTTAAGATTTTTGTTCTCAATAGACACATTTTCCATATCATTCTCCAATGTTATAACTTGTTTCCTTAAGCTCTTATTAACTTTGGAAATAGAAATGAATTCACCATAAAGCTCATCAAATGCATTTTGTAGTTCCTCAATTGAGACATTTTGAGAAGTGGTACTTACCTCTTCCGGTTCTTCCCTTGCCATAAGACATAGGTTCGCCGTTTCTTCTTCATCACTATCGGATGATTCGTCACCGGAGTCGCCTCCCCATGATATGTATGCCCTTTGCTTCTTGTAAGACTTCTTCTCCTTTCCTTCCTTTGCTTTGGGGCATTTGGGCTTGATGTGCCCACTCTCTCCACACCCATAGCATTTGGGTGGCCCGGACATCTTTCTTCCTTTCTTTACAAATTCCTTCTTCATGAATTTGTGGAATTTGCGGATGACAAGTCCGAGTTCTTGATCATCATCACTAGAGTCCGATTCGGAGAGTTCTTGTGTCTTCTTGGAGGCTTTGAGAGCTATTGTCTTCTTCTTTGATTCCTGCATAGAAGGCAAAGAGGGTTTAAGAATGGTAGTTTCATAAGTTATAAGATTACCTCTTAGACTATCAATCGTTGTGTTGTTGATGCCGATGTTTTCGTAGATGGCATCCGCCTTTGATCGCCATTCGGGAGTGAGACTTCGAAGAACTTTTCTGACCAAGTCCTTGTCGGAGTAAACCTTCTTGAGAGCATGAAGCTCATTTATGATTTTGGAGAAGCGGTCGAACATCTCCTCAATTCCTTCATTCTCCTTCATACGAAAGAGTTCGTAATCTGCAGTGAGGGAGTCGATTTTGGCCTCTCGAACTTGATCGGTTCCTTCGTAGGTGACCTCCAGCTTATCCCACATCTCTTTTGCGGTTGTGCAGCAAGAGACTTTCCGATAATCGTCGGGATTGACTGCACAATAGAGCATGTTGATTGATTTGGCATTGTTTTCAACCAATACAATGTCTGCAGCATTGTACTCCTCCTCCGTCTTTGGCACTTCGACTTCACCAACTTTCTTCATTGGAATTTGCTCTCCAACCTTCATGATTCGCCAAAGAGCATAGTTGCTGGATTGGAGGAAAATTCTCATCCTCTCCTTCCAGTAGCTGTAATTTGTGCCATCAAAGTACGGTGGACGGACGGTTGAATGTCCTTCGAGAATTCCTGCATGATTACTTGAAGAAGCCATGGAAGATTTCCTTTCAAACGGTTAAGTCTTCAGAGAGTTAGGCTCCGCTACCAATTGTTAGGAACAATAGACTAAAGCTAGAGGGGGGGTGAATAGCTTATACCGAAAATTTAAAACTTTGCAGGAAATGAAGTGCGGAATTGAAAAATAGAAGGACACAAGAGATTTTTATACTGATTCACACACAACTAATTTGTGGCTAGTCCAGTCCTTCAAGGTACACTTGAAGAGTTCACTATCTACCGTTAAGCTTCCGGGTGCTTAACAAACCGTTTACAGCCTAGGAATTCTAATCACAAGATTCCTACACACTTGCTTGAAGATACCTCACTTCAAGACTTCTCTCAAGGAAAGAAAATCACTCTTCCTATGAGTAGCTACAAGGGAACAACCTCCCTTTCAGTGTATGAACAACACTATAAAGATTACTCAAACAAAAGCTCTCTCAAGAGTGGGTATGAGTTACAATTAAGCTCTAATAAGGCAACTGTCAATAATCTCAAAGGAATTGGCTCTTAAACTTGATTGAATGTTTTGCAATGAATGATGAATGAATGGAGAGTTGATTAGTTTTGAAACACAGCTGAAAATGCTCAATATGTAGCTCTGAAAAGTCATGGAGCCGTTTGAAATCCACCCAAGAAAACACCTTTAAACAAAGCTTAGTGGGTGCTGAAAAGTTGTCTGCTACAACGGCAGAACATCGATGTTTTGCCTACCAACATTGATGTTTTAGCCAACAATTTTAAATTATTGTTCCAACGGCTAGTAGAACATTGATGTTGCATTTTAGAACATCGATGTTGTCATACTCAACATCGATGTTCTTCAATTCAACATCGATGTTTTTTGGCTTCGCAAAAATATGATGAAAAAGGGTCTATGCCAGAACATCGATGTTTGGAAAATGAAACATCGATGTTTTTTGGCTTCGGCAAAATTTTATTTCAAAGACAAATTTTCATGAACATCGATGTTGGATTGTAAACATCGATGTTTTGACCAACGGTCACAAGAACATCGATGTTTTATAATCCAACATCGATGTTTTAGAGCTACTGCCAATATTTTGAAAAACTTGAAAAACAGAACATCGATGTTGGTTGACAGAACATCGATGTTTTAGACTCAAAACACAACTTTATGTTTGAAAGCATGCTTATGAATTGTATGAATGAAATGTGTTTTGTTTGAGCCAATGCCTAAGAGAAGTTGAGTGTTTTACCTTGTACAAATGGGTCCTAACTTCTCTTGCTCTTCTTTGCACTTCAACTCTTGATCATATCTTCACTTGAATTCTTGATCACTTTGGTTGAGTACTTGTTTGCTTGATTTCTTTTTGCTTCATCATTGTTATGATCTTGGTCTGTCATTTATCAAAACCTGTAATGAATGAACCATGAAGACATAGGTTCTAACAATTTCCCCTTTTTTGATAATGACAAACACCTAGAAGTATATGCTAATGTTTATAATTCCCCCTATGTTTTACAAAGTATGATTCCCCCTATCTTGGTACATATACTTCTTCCTATCCTATCTTCCCCCTTTTGGCATTAGCAAAAAGAAATAGTGATTAGAAGAGGTTGGGAAGTGCTTATGTAAGAAATAGGTGGAGCTTTTGAAACATATTAGCTACACCTATACACTTCTATATGTGCTGAAAGGAACAATGGTAAAACCCTTAATCTTCTTAATGGCCATGTTGTCCTTCATATATGGCACATTCCCCCTATCTAGTTGCTTTGGTGAGGGGAGTACCTGCAAAACAAATTAGGGGACTCTCCGACGCCCAAGTCAGTAATGTTCAAAGGAGTTTAGAAATGCAAAGATTACATCAAAGTAGAGTCAAGGATGCCAAGTTCGGTTCGTATGCGAAAGTATGACTCTTTGTCTAAAGGCTTTGTGAAAATGTCAGCTAGTTGAAATTTAGTTTCAACAAATTCAATAG
>JAKUCV010003622.1:34231-78449 GCA_028386065.3 Turnera subulata
GAAAGATGCCTTCATCAGATTTTGCATCAAATTTTCCTAGATTATCTTTCCCGTTATTATGGACAAAACATTTACAACCAAAGACTCGTAGATGAGAAATGTTAGGCTTTCTTCCTTTGTATAATTCATAAGGCGTTTTCATGAGAATTGGCCTTATGATTGCTCGGTTTAACACATAGCAAGCCGTACTCACTGCATCAGCCCAGAAATACTTAGGAATTTTAGCCTCATTGAGCATTGTTATTGCCATTTCCTCAAGACACCTATTCTTGCGTTCAACAACGCCATTTTGTTGTGGTGTCTGAGGGGCTGAGAAGTCATGCACAATACCAAATTTATCACAAAATGCTGAAAAATGATTGTTTTCGAATTCACCTCCATGATCACTCCTAATGCAAGCAATTGAACAATCCTTTTCGTTTTGAACTTTCTTAGCAAAATTCTTGAAAACACTAAATGCTTCACTTTTATGAGTTAGAAACAAAGTCCAAGAGAACCTAGAGTAATCATCAACAATTACAAAAGCATAATAATTTCCACCAAAACTTTTAACTTGTGAAGGACCAAATAGATCCGTGTGCAAAAATTGAAGCGGTCTAGATGTTGAGACAACGTTTTTGGAGCTAAACGAGGCTCTCACTTGCTTCCCTTTTTGACATGCATTGCATATAGAATCCTTTTCAAATTTAATCTTTGGAACACCAACTACTAAATCTTGTGACACTAATTTCTTTAAGGTCTTCATGTTAACATGAGCTATTCTACGATGCCATAACCACATATCGTCTTCTTTGCTCATTAGACATTTTGAGAACTTTGATGAAGACTCTTCTAAGTTAACCATATAAATATTGTCAATTCTCTCACCATGTAGAATGATCTTATTATCACTAAGACATTCTACGGTGCATGACTTGGAATCAAAGATTACACGATTTCCCTTATCACATAATTGACTAATGCTTAAGAGATTATGTTTAAGACCTTTAACAAGTAAAACATTATCAATGGAAGAAGACTCATCTTTGCCAACCGACCCAATGCCGATGATCTTTCCTTTGTTGTTGTCTCCAAAGACAACATTTCCTCCATTTGATGGCTTTATTTGCAAAAATTTGGATGCTTCTCCGGTCATATGCTTGGAGCATCCGCTATCAAGGTACCAAAGTACACTTGATGCCTTCAAGCATACCTGCAAAACAAATCAAAGGGATTTTGGTACCCAAATCTTTTTGGGTCCTTGGTGGTTAGGAACATAATAGTGATGAGCCTTATCTTGTGCCCAATGTCTATGCCTAGTAAAACATACCGGGGCAATGTGACCTATCCTATTACAATAGTGACAAGTAACGTTAGGATTGTGCATTCTTCTAGGTTGGTTATAGGTACCATATTGCCTATGTTCATGCAATCTATCATACTTGTCTTCCCTAGGTATAATCTTGTTTTCCCTAAATTGAGTCATATGTTTCCTAGGTTTAGTATATTGTAGCCTTTCATTTTTAGCGGTGCGTATATGTGATCTTGCAACGTTAGCATTTGATCTACCATTGTAAGCATACATTTTAGCATAGTGAACTTTTCCACTACTTGCATTTGGTTTGGCATTTTGAGCATATGACCTTCTATGATGAATACATGATCTTGTGTCATGAACATGTGATCTAATATGATAAGTAGAAGATGAAGCATCATGTTTATGTGTCTTAGCATTAAGCACAGTAGGTTTGACATCATTTGACACATTAGATGCACCTAATCCTTCTTTTTGTGTTGGACTTCTTTGTTGTCCTAGAAGAAGATTAAGACTATCTCTACCATTAGTAAACTTCTCTAATGTATTCTTCAAATCATCAACTTGATGCTTAAGAGATTCATTCTCTTTTCCCAATTCAACACAAGAACATACATTTGAGGATATCTTCTCATTAAGTTCATTGCAAGACATATTAAGAGCATGCTTTTCTTTTCCAAGCTCATCAATTTTGCTTAACAACTCATCCTTATCATGTGATAATAATTCTACATTATTTTCTAGGGTCTTGTTCTGTTTCTTTAAGTTCTTATTAACATTTGAAACAGAAATGAATTTACTATACAATTCACTAAATGCATCTTGCAGCTCTTCAAATGTATAATCATCATTCGAATAGGAAGTACTTACCTCTTCCGGAGATTCTTCATTTGCCATGCAACAGAGGTTGACAGTTTCATCTTGCTTGCTGTCGGTTTCCTCATAGATGACTCCCAGCATTTCCCACATCTCCTTGGCCGTTGCGCAGTGCGAGATCATTTGATAGTCTATCGGATTGACTGCACATTGGAGCATGTGTATTGCCTTGGAGTGGTTTTCAATTCTTTGGATGTCATCTTCGTTGTACCCCGTTTTCGTCCTTGTCGGAACTTGAACACCGTTCTTTATCACCAGCCAAGCTGTGAAATTATTGGCTTGGATGAAAATTCTCATCCTTTCCTTCCAATATGCGTAATTTGTCCCGTCAAAGAATGGTGCACGGGTAGTGGATTGTCCTTCAGTGATTCCTGCATACAAAGCATTTGAACAAGCCATGGAAATTTACCTCTCAAACTGTTAAGTCTTTCAGAGAGTTAGGCTCCGCTACCAATTGTTAGAACAATAGCCCTTCGCTAGAGGGGGGGTGAATAGCGATAATCGAATAAAAACGAAATAAGCAGGAATTAAATGCGGAATTAAAAGAATGAAGGACACAAGAAATTTATCCTGGTTCACACACACTCTACTAGTGTGGCTAATCCAGCCCTTCAAGTCTCACTTGAAGATTTCACTATCTACGTTAAGCTTACGGGTGCTTAACAAACCGTTACAACCTAGGAATTCTAGTCACAAGAATCCTAAACCCTGAAAGTTCAAGTCACATGAACTTCAGCTCTCTTGCTTGAAGATACCTCACTTCAAGACTTCTCACACAAGAAGATATACCCCTCTTCTTATGAATCTAACCAAGGGAACTAACCTCCCTCAAGGTGTATAACAACACAATAATCACTCAAACAAGAGGTCTCTCTCAAAGAGCAGATGTGAGTGTACAAATGAAGCTCTAAAAGGCAACTCTCAAATCCTCAATAGGATATTGGCTCAACAAAGATTGATTTGAATGTATGAGATGAATGCATGTAAGTAGAGAGTTGATTCACTTTGAAACACAGCTAAAAATGCTCAATTTATAGCTTTGAAAAGTTATAGAGCCGTTTTAAATCCACCCAAAAACAGCCTTAAACAAAACATAGTGGGTGCTGAAAAGTTGTCTGCTACAACGGCAAAACATCGATGTTTTAACTTTAAACATCGATGTTTTAGCCAGCAATTTTAAATTATTGCTCCAACGGCTAGTAGAACATCGATGTTGCATTTTAGAACATCGATGTTTTCATACTCAACATCGATGTTCTTCAATTCAACATCGATGTTTTTTGGCTTCGCAAAAATATGATGAAAAAGGGTCTATGCCAGAACATCGATGTTGGA
The DNA here is from genome assembly GCA_028386065.3 of Turnera subulata. Classification (NCBI taxonomy): domain Eukaryota; kingdom Viridiplantae; phylum Streptophyta; class Magnoliopsida; order Malpighiales; family Passifloraceae; genus Turnera; species Turnera subulata. Next base: position 37,737 of record JAKUCV010003622.1, read on the forward strand.
AAATGAAACATCGATGTTTTGTGAAACATCGATGTTTAATTGGCCAACATCGATTTTTTTTGGCTTCGGCAAAATTTTATTTCTAAGACAAGTTTTCATGAACATCGATGTTGGATTGTAAACATCGATGTTTTGACCAACGGTCACAAGAACATCGATGTTTTATAATCCAACATCGATGTTTTAGAGCTACTGCCAATATTTTGAAAAACTTGAAAAACAGAACATCGATGTTGGTTGACAGAACATCGATGTTTTAGACTCAAAACACAACTTTATGTTTGAAAGCATGCTTATGAATTGTATGATTGAAATGTGTTTTGTTTGAGCCAATGCCTAAGAGAAGTTGAGTGTTTTACCTTGTACAAATGGGTCCTAACTTCTCTTGCTCTTCTTTGCACTTCAACTTTTGATCATATCTTCACTTGAATTCTTGATCACTTTGGTTGAGTACTTGTTTGCTTCATTTCTTTTTGCTTCATCATTGTTATGATCTTGGTTTGTCATTTATCAAAACCTGTAATGAATGAACCATGATGACGTAGGTTCTAACAAGGAGTTGAGCTGAGTCTATGAGATAGACAAGAACAAGTGTTGTTCTCTCAACTATCCAAGAGTTACATGAGATATAATTTACAATTGTTGTCTACCTAAATATTTATGAAGTAAGCGATCAGCCAAAGCTGACTTATCTAGTAGTGAAATATGGATCTTGGCCTACTTATATGATTGTCTTGATTTATATAGTAGGAGTATCATTTAATAGAATTCCTTGTTAAATGATTTTGTATGCATGACTCTTATTTGTGTGAGTAGATTATTGTTGTAGAATTTCCATGGCACAAAACACTATCACAATATCACTGTGATCGGTCCTTTAGAAGGAAAAGCTGAATGGGAATAACTTTCTAAAATGTTATTGCAACTTGAGGATAGTCCTTAAACAATAAAAGAAGTTGTATGTCCTCAAAGAGCCTGTTCCAAATGAACCGGCGCCTAGTGCTTCTAGGGCAGGAAAGGATGCTTACAAGAAGCATCTTGATGATGCATTGGATGCATCATGCCTTATGCTTATAACCATGGACTCTGAGCTTCAGAAGCAACATGAGTAATTGGGGGCGTTCGATGAGATCGAACACCTGAGAGGTAAGAGACGTCTAAGGCATTTTTCCAATGCAAGATGGCTCAGTCATCACCGGTAAGACCTCATGTGCTCAAAATGATTGGATACATTGAGAGCCTTAAGTGTTTTGGTTTTCCTTTGCAGAGGGAGTTGGCTGTTGATCTAGTCCTGCAATCGTTGCCAGATAGTTACAGCCAATTTGTCATAAACTTCAAAATGAATCATCTTGACAAATCCTTGTCTGAGTTGCTCAACAAGTTAAGAACAGCTGAGCAACAGATGAAGGCAAACAAATCCAACAGCATTATGATGGTTAGAAGTATCATGGGAAAGGGTAAGGGCAAGGTGAAGAAATTTGCCAAAAAGTTTGGTGCATCTTCTTCACAAGTGCTGAAATCCAAAGGTGGTGTTGCAAAGGAAGGTCAATGCTTCCATTGCAAGAAAGTCCAGTCATTGGAAGCGTAACTGCCCTGTTTACCTTGAAGAGGTAAAGAAGCAGAAGGGAAGTGAGACTTCCGCTTAGGTATTTTTGTTATAGAAGCTAATATCTCTATCTCAGCATCATGGGTATTAGATACCGGATGTGGTTCTCACATTTGTGTAAATGTGAAGGAACTGAGAAAGAGTAGGAGATTGGCAAAGGGTAAGATAGACCTACATGTCGGAAATGGAGCAAGAGTTGCCACATTAGCCGTAGGAACTTACTATCTTACCTTACCGAGTGGCTTGGTTTTAGAACTAGACAATTGTTATTATGTACCGACCCTAAGCAGGAATTTGATTTCTGTGTCTTGTCTTGACAAGAAAGGTTTTTCATTTGTAATATAGGACAATTGTTGTTCTATTTATTTCAATGATGTTTATTATGGTGGTGCGTATTTAAGCAATGGTTTTTGTGTTCTTAACCTAAAAAACGCGATCTATAACGTTAATACGAAGAAGGTTAGAATGAACGATTCTAATGAAACCTATCTTAGGCATTGTCGATTGGGCCATATAAACGAGACCCGTATTTCTAAACTCCATAAAGATGGACTTTTAGACTCATTTGATTTTGAATCATTTGAGACATGTGAGTCATGTTTGTTAGGCAAGAAGACGAAGGCTCCTTTTGCTGGTAAAGGTGAAAGGGCTTCGGACTTGTTAAGTCTTATACATAGTGATGTATGCGGACCTATGTCGACACAAGCTAGTGGTGGATTTCAATACTTCATTACATTTACTTATGATTTCAGTAGATATGGCTATGTGTATCTAATGAAACACAAGTCAGAATCCTTTGAAAAGTTCAAAGAATTCAAGAATGAAGTACAGAATCAACTCGACAACAGCATTGAAATGCTTCGATCAGATCGAGGAGGTGAATAGTATCACAGCTCACTCCACCAGGTACGCCTCAATGGAATGGTGTATCCGAATGGAGGAATAGAACCTTGTTAGACATGGTTCGTTCGATGATGAGTCAAGCTGACCTTCCTTCTTCTTTTTGGGGACATGCATTATTGAGTTCTGCATTTACACTTAACCGTGTTCCATCTAAATCTGTCGAAGAGACACCATATGAGATATGGACTGGGAGGCGTCCCAATTTGTCTTTTATGAGAATTTGGGGTTGTGAGGCTTACATGAGACGTGAAGCATCAGAAAAACTCGGCCCTAAATCCGACAAGTGCCTCTTTGTAGGATAGCCTAAGGAAACTAAAGGGTATTATTTCTACAATCCCACCGAGAACAAAGTGTTTGTTGCTCGGACTGCTATTTTTCTAGAAAGAGAATTTATTTCTAGAAGAATCAGTGGGAGGAAAATAGAACTCGAAGAAGTTCGAGATAATGAGGCAAAGATGGAACAAGGATAGTGTAATACCCCAGGTACACCCTAGAATATAGAGAAGTATTTGCATGATGAGATCCGGGTGTAGCTTGTCCTTCCGGCACTTTCGTATAGGTTGGATAGGGTATTCGAGAGAAAGTAGGTGATGTTGATAATGTTGGGTGTACATGATGGTATGGGTTTAGGCTCGGTAACATGATTGATATCGGATTGAGATGAGATGGTTCGCATAGGCCATGCCTAGTGCACACAAGTAGGTTCGTAGTGGTCCGATGGCACGGTTGGCCTAGTTTGATGTCCCGAGTGCTCGGCTTGTCTAATAGGCCAATAAAGGATGATGATTGATGGAGATGAGAATATTTGGTGTTATAAGTGCATTGGATGCACAATTGTTCAAGGAGTTATCAGTTGGCTCGATTTGGTGCGAAATGGTGCACAACCGGGCATTGGTGTGCCCGTCGGTGCACAATTGGGTACGATGAGGGTAAATGCGTAATTTGCCAAATCGACCAATCAGGGTTCGACATGTGGCTCGGGAATATGCTGCTGAATGTGTTTGGTGTGTAAGCTAGTAGGTTGAGTGTCATGGTTCTATTGGTGGAATACAAGCATGAGGTGGAGAGCTACTTGGTGCAAGTGGCACCAAGTTGGCAAGTGTGGCAAGTAGGTGCTTAGTCACCTACTTCCCATCACTTAAGAGCTGGAAGTAAGCAGATGTCACTCATGCTGATCAGACCAAATTCGTGTTAGGTTCTGGAGAGAAAAGAGAGAAGAGAAAGAGAGGAAAAGAGGAGAGAAAGAGAGGTGTGGTTTGGGTGGTTCTGCTTTCGGCCAGACAGACCCCTGACCACTAAAGTGATGATTCCGGACAAAATACCGGTTGGAATTGAGTGATCCCAAAGCCTATGGTTAGATAACTCCCATATCGTTCATATGGCACCGGTTATGTGGGGTTTGGAGCTGAAATGGGCGAGTTATGCTCTTTGGAAGTCGGCTGTCCAGCAGCAGACCTGCTGCTTGACCCCGAGTTGATGTAGGAGCCATATCTGGAGTTAGAGAGCTTATAATTTAGTGTTTTTTGTGGCTCTGGAAAGCTAAGAGTACGGGCTACAACTTTTATGTTGGTGCCCAAGGCTGGGGCGGCCTGTAGTTGTGTGTTTAACCTCGGTAAAGGTTCTGCTGGTGCAGGGCAGATTATGTCCGGGATGCTGTAAGGTTGATTTATGTGATTTAATTGTGCTTTATATGTTGTGGTTGGTTGAATTGTGTTGTGATGCATATTTATATGTGTGTTACAGAGAATTATGAACCCTAGATGCCTAAGGGTTCCAAAGGGATGGATTTGATGGCTTGATGTGCCTAATGGTTTGGTAAGTGGGGTTTGCTTACTTGTGATGATTGATGGTGCTACTTGCTTGGTAGATGCTCAATTGCTAGGTGAATTGCACCTATGGTGCTAAGCTGATGATGTTGATGAAAGCCTTGGCTGAGCTGATGTGCCCATAATAGGGCTAAGCATTTGCACATTCATGCATTGCATTGCACGGATGCTATACTATATGTAACGATGCTATGTATATATATGTATCGATGGACCTTGCGAAGGCTGTGACCGCTTGGTCATTATGATGTTAACCTTGCTGTTGGATGCTATTTGCCGCTTGTTTGGTATTGTTGGTTGTTGCTAGTAAGTTGATTCTACTTACTGAGTTAGTGGACTCACCCCCCAATTCCTCCCCTTGTTTTTCAGGTGCGAGGATGAGAGTACGGGCAGCGTAAACTGATGGGTTTAGCTGAGTTGTATTATTTATTTAGTTGTATTAAAAGAGGTTATAATTGGCATTGTATGAGTTAGTGCCCCTTGTAGCAGAATTCTATAACATTAGAGGATATGGAGTTTAATTCTTTTTGGTATTTCTGTTGCCTTTGCATTCTTTGTTTGTTTCCGTTTACGCTGCGCATGTTCTTGTTAGTAACCCGCGGGGTAGAGGCAACAAGCTTCTGTGAGGTTGTGTATAGGCCTTGGGGTACCTTGTGGCACGATGATGGTGCACACGGTACCTGGCCGGTCGCGCTTAGGCGGGGGCGTGACAGAATGGTAGCGGAGCATTGATATAGAATTTTGCTAAGGGGCATAGGCTGTTGAGTCTTGGCTAGTACCCATCGAGTTAGAGGTTGGGGGATTGGTAAGAGGCGTTTGTCTTATTTTTATGTGCTATATGTGTATTATACGTTGCTGTATTTTGATGTTTGTTTGATGTGTAGTTCGGGAAGCTCGTGGACAGATTGTATTGACATGGAGCAGTTGGGAATAAAGTGTGGAGGAAGTAAGTAGTTGATTGTGTGGATTTTAAAGAAGTGTAAAGAATGGGAAAATAAGTCTCATGATGGATTGGATGGTTTGAACTGAAGTAGAATTGAGGTACCTGAGAGAAGTTTATGAGCAGATGTGAGCACATAAAGAGGTAGGGATGCATTTTGCAAGCTGTAGTCGGTGTTAGTAAAAGAAGGGCAGTAGGAAGTGTCGTGGAACCTAAGGGATGAGTAAGGTATAAAGGAATAGATTGTGATTGTTGGGTCGGAGTTTGTAATTGAAGGATGTTTCATGTTTACGTTAGGCTTTTAAGTGCCTTAAGTAGTACTGGATGAAGATGATGGTTATGAATCTTTTGGGAGCTTAGCATATATTAGAGTGAAGTTGACACCCTAGATTACCTAGAGTTGATCAAGATTACTTGGAGTTAGATTCTGGATTGCTAAGTTATGATGAAGGTTATAAAAAAAAATAATCATCCCTTTGAATAAGCGAGGCTTTCCTGATAGAAAGAGTTGCATGTGAGAGAGATCTCAATTCCTTGTTGGATTTTGGAGTGATCATATACTACATATACTTGGGAGTTATCACCTTAAACTCAAAGGAAGTTCGAATTATCTTTTGTTACGGGGAACACTTGAGGTTAGTAATGTTTGGGAGATGATATTAAGTTTAGAGGTCGATTAATTCAGAGAGATAGCAAGAAATTGAAGTGTAAGCGGAGTTGCACTGCAGAAGCATGGTTGGCCTGTTTGAGATGCAATTGGGCCTACGGTTGTCCAATTTACCCGAGTGGGATATTCTCGTTTCTTAGTCGGTAAAATTGATGTGCTTGTGCATGCGTTAGTGTGTATTAATGTGGGAGTAGTGCACCTTGTGGCTTAGTTAAAGCAATTGGTCTGATTGATCAATTAGAGTGCTAATGCACACAAGATTGTGCTAGTGGCAAGTTTTGTGGTTCAGTTGGTGTAATTGGCCTTATTGGCTAGCTAGCGTAGTGGTGTGTGGATAATGCACCACAGTGGAGAGAATAAGATGTAGAAGTATTAGCAATGAGAGAATGAGTATATGGATTATAGTAGCTTATTGAGTGATGTATCAATTGGAGAAGTTAAGTTGAGACTTATATGGTTGCATTTGGAAGGCTAACGGTACATTGCAAAGTTTTGTTCACTTGGACAATGTGGCCACAATTTATAACGTTTTTGCAATTATTGTTCTGGAAAATATTTTTAAAGACATGAATTAAGCAAGTTTGGCATGAGTACTGTTTAGCCTATCCATTTATGCCGTGGTCAGAAGTGACAGATAGTTGAGAGAGCTATAATCTATAACATTGAGATTAAGATGTGACACGAGCTGGTGTGTGATACGGATTGGCATGAGAGTTACGAGTGTAGGAGATATGACAATTTGAGGTAAGTGAAATGGATTATGATGAAAAGTGACCATGAAGGAGTGTCGGATGTATATTGATGAAATGGACATGTCATTTGAGGTATGTAAGTAAGGAGTTGAGGTTGAACTTGAAAATGAATTTCGAGGTGAATAACTTGGAGAAATACAGGATTGAGTTATAAATAAGTGACCTACTAAAGGTAGAGCTTGAAGCGAGAGAGGAACAATAGAATAGCATATGAGATGGTTTAAGAAGATGATTGAGAGTTACAAAAGGATTAAAGTGGTTCTTGAGGTTATGATGGCTTCTAAATTTCGAGATCTTTGAAGGAGGGGATGATGTAATACCCCAGGTACACCCTAGAATATAGAGAAGTATTTGCATGATGAGATCCGGGTGTAGCTTGTCCTTTCGGCACGTTCGTATAGGTTGGATAGAGTATTCGAGAGAAAGTAGGTGATGTTGATAATGTTAGGTGTACATGATGGTATGGGTTTAGGCTCGGTAACATGATTGATATTGGATTGAGATGAGATGGTTCGCATAGGCCTTGCCTAGTGCACACAAGTAGGTTCGTAGTGGTCCGATGGCACGGTTGGCCTAGTTTGATGTCCCGAGTGCTCGGCTTGTCTAATAGGCCAATAAAGGATGATGAATGATGGAGATGAGAATATTTGGTGTTATAAGTGCATTGGATGCACAATTGTTCAAGGAGTTATCAGTTGGCTCGATTTGGTGCGAAATGGTGCACAACCGGGCATTGGTGTGCCCGTCGGTGCACAATTGGGTACGATGAGGGTAAATGCGTAATTTGTCAAATTGACCAATCAGGGATCGACATGTGGCTCGGGAATATGCTGCTGAATGTGTTTGGTGTGTAAGCTAGTAGGTTGAGTGTCATGGTTCTATTGGTGGAAAACAAGCATGAGGTGGAGAGCTACTTGGTGCAAGTGGCACCAAGTTGGCAAGTGTGGCAAGTAGGTGCGTAGTCACCTACTTCCCATCACTTAAGAGCTGGAAGTAAGCAGCTCTCACTCATGCTGATCAGACCAAATTCGTGTTAGGTGCTGGAGAGAAAAGAGAGAAGAGAAAGAGAGGAAAAAAGGAGAGAAAGAGAGGTGTGGTTTGGGTGGTTCTGCTTTCGGCCAGACAGACCCCTGACCACTAAAGTGATGATTCTGGCCAAACTATCGGTTGGAATTGAGTTAAACCAAAGCCTATGGTTAGCTAACTCCCACAGCTTTCATATGGCACCGGTTATGTGGGGTTTGGAGCTGAACTGGGCAAGGTATGCTCTTTGGAAGTCGGCTGTCCAGCAGCAGACCTGCTGCTTGACCCCGAGTTGATGTAGGAGCCATATCTGGAGTTAGAGAGCTTATAATTTAGTGTTTTTTGTGGCTCTGGAAAGCTAAGAGGAAGGGGTACAATTGTTATGTTGGTGCCCAAGGCTGGGTCGGCTTGTAGTTGTGTGTTTAACCTCGGTAAAGGTTCTGCTGGTGCAGGGCAAATTCTGCCCGGGATGCTGTAAGGTTGATTTATGTGATTTAATTGTGCTTTATATGTTGTGGTTGGTTGAATTCTGTTGTGATGCATATTTATATGTGTGTTACAGAGAAGTATGAACCCTAGATGCCTAAGGGTTCCAAAGGGATGGATTTGATGGCTTGATGTGCCTAATGGTTTGGTAAGTGGGGTTTGCTTACTTGTGATGATTGATGGTGCTACTTGCTTGGTAGATGCTCAATTGCTTGGTGAATTGCACCTATGGTGCTAAGCTGATGATGTTGATGAAAGCCTTGGCTGAGCTGATGTGCCCATAATAGGGCTAAGCATTTGCACATTCATGCATTGCATTGCACGGATGCTATACTATATGTAACGATGCTATGTATATATATGTATCGATGGACCTTGCGAAGGCTGTGACCGCTTGGTCATTATGATGTTTACCTTGATGTTGGATGCTATTTGCCGCTTGTTTGGTATTGTTGGTTGTTGCTAGTAAGTTGATTCTACTTACTGAGTCAGTGGACTCACCCCCCAATTCCTCCCCTTGTTTTTCAGGTGCGAGGATGAGAGTACGGGCAGCGTAAACTGATGGGTATAGCTGAGTTGTATTATTTATTTAGTTGTATTATAAGAGGTTATAATTGGCATTGTATGAGTTAGTGCCCCTTGTAGCAGAATTCTATAACATTAGAGGATCTGGAGTTTAATTCTTTTTGGTAATTCTGTTGCCTTTGCATTCTTTGTTTGTTTCCGTTTACGCTGCGCATGTTCTTGTTAGTAACCCGCGAGGCAGAGGCAACAAGCTTCTGTGAGGTTGTGTATAGGCCTTGGGGTGCCTTGTGGCACGATGATGGTGCACACGGTACCTGGCCGGTCGCGCTTAGGCGGGGGCGTGACAGATAGGAACCACAAGGTGTTGTGGATGAGAATCTTGTGCCTGTAACACATGGATCGCGTAGGTCGGATAGAACTCGGTACGAGCCTGAGAGAGATGGATTTCTCATAACTCATACTGGAGACGTGATGCTCATAGATGAGGATGAGCCCACTTCCTATCAGCAGGCCATTACGGGTCCGGACTCTAAGAAGTGGCTAGAAGCCATGAATTCGGAAATGGAATCCATGTATCAAAACAAGGTATGGACCTTGGTTGATCCACCTGAAGGAGTAAAACCCATAGGGTGCAATTGGGTCTTTAAGAAAAAGACAGACATGGATGGTAATGTGATTACCTATAAACGGCGATTGGCTGCGAAAGGTTTCAAGCAGATTCATGGTATTGACTATGATGAAACTTTCTTGCCAGTTGCCATGGCTAAATCCATCCGGATACTATTCGCTATAGCGGCATACTATGATTATGAGATATGGCAATTGGATGTCAAAACCGCTTTCCATAACGGAAATCTTTTACAGGATGTGTACATGACACAACCTGAAGGTTTTGTCGATCCAGAGAATGCCAATATGGTATGCAAGTTGCAGAGATCCATTTATGGATTGAAGCAAGCTTCTAGGAGTTGGAATCTTCATTTTAATGAAGTGATCAAAGAGTTTGGTTTCATTAAGAACAAAGATGAACCATGTGTTTACAAGAAGGTTAGTGGGAGCACTATTGTTTTCTTGTTGTTGAATGTTGACGAGATCCTACTCATTGGGAAGGACATTCCGACACTACAGTCTGTAGAGGCATGGTTTGGGAAGAATTTCTCAATGAAGGACTTAGGAGAAGCAGCCTATGTATTAGGCATAAAGATCTATAGAGATAGATCCAAATGGCTTCTCGGGCTAAGTCAAAATACGTATATTGACAAGGTGCTAAAGAGATTTAGCATGCAAAACTCCAAGAAAGGATTCTTGCCCCTGTCACATGGCATATCTCTCTCAAAGAGTCAATGTCCTAGTACATCTAAGGAGAGAGAGCGGATGAGTAAGAATCCTTATGCCTCTGCAATAGGATCTATCGTGTATGCCCAAAAGCCAAATCAATGGATGATTGTTTGAGTCATGTATATACATTGAGGTTATTCCAATAAATATGATTATGAGATAATGGCTTGCACATATTTATAACCCTAGAATATTTATATATTCTTAAATGTCCCTAGTCGATTATTATTATGGATGGGTTGTAATAATAAATTAAGACTAACGTATGTTAAGAATTATATGAGATATGAATTCTACATACGGGTACAAGTTAGAGAACTTGTGGACTGGACCGACCGACATAAGAACGCTACATGGAACGTTATATGATTGTCATTAGCGGTTCTTATATGTATTGTCCTTTGACCTGAGATCATCAAGGTTCCCAACATATGAGTTATATACTTTGATATTATTCCTAGTCATCCGTAACTGGGTGGACTTAAGGGTAATCATTGGGTATATCATAAATGTGTAGTGGATTTTGTATGATCCAGAGGGGATTCGTCCAACCCATATAACGGGTATATTATTGGATGGTTTCTTGATAGAGTTGAATCGGAAATGCATGGCCATGCTCGGATTATGATATGGTGATATCATAGGTATCCGTTTTACGCGGTTAACTCGAGGAACAAGAAACCGAGATTGAACATATGCGAGATTGACATATTCCATGTCTCGTGTTTAATCTTGATAATGGGACGAAAGGACAATGACATGTTCCGAGGCATATAGAATCAGTACTGATCTTGTCGTTCGGGTAGCAATGATGTGTTGCTAGATGCCGCTCTTTGCTTATAATTGTAAAATGAGATTTTACAATTATTGTCGAACGTTACAAGTGCCTACAGGGTCACACACATAGAATCGTTGATTCGAGCAAGTGGTTGAACCGTGGATGGACCATGGTTCGACCGGGTGTGGTTGGACCGTGGCTGGACCGTGGTTGGACCAGGGTCATTTTGGGCTGGTTTGGTTCAGTTGTTGACAGAATTATTGGACCAAATTAGTGCTGTGATGAGTGTTTGTAAATTAGTGGAGACATGGTTATGTGGAGACATAATCATAAAAGATAATGGGTCATTATGTTGGTCATTATCCCATTGTCTCTTAACACTAATTAGGGGTAGAGTAATCAGATCACTCTTGACCCTTCTCACTCTCTCTTGCATTCTGAATTCTGTGTTTTTCAGAGCAAGAAACACACACACATCTTCCTCTCTTCTTTGTGAAAGAAAGAGATACCATAAACACCATATATAGCTCCCAGAAATCCGTAGCTAGCACCACGGTTCGGGAGTGCTCGAGGGTTGGAGATCGTGAGACGATTCCGGCCTGTGATTGATAGTTCGTGTGGATACCGCAGAGGAGCAGGATATTCTTCCGGCTCTTGCTGATTCGGTTCTTCAGTTAGGTGAAAGATCCTAACCGTTTCATGTATGTTCATTTTTGTTGTTCGGTTTAGTTGCTTCACTTGGATCCTTCAAAGTTTCCGGGTCTTTTCGCTGCACTTGATTGTCAAGTTTGCATGCCCGGATACTTACATTATCAGTAGGCCATCACGGGTCCGGACTCTAAGAAGTGGCTAGAAGCCATGAATTCGGAAATGGAATCCATGTATCATAACAAGGTATGGATCTTGGTTGATCCACCTGAAGGGGTAAAACCCATAGGGTGCAAGTGGGTCTTTAAGAAAAAGACCGACATGAATGGTAAGGTGATTACCTATAAAGGGCGGTTGGTGGCAAAAGTTTTCAAGCAAGTTCATGGTATTGACTATGATGAAACTTTCTCGCCAGTTGCCATGGTTAAATCCATTCGGATTCTATTGGCTATAGCGGCATACTATGATTATGAGATATGGCAAATGGATGCCAAAACCGCTTTCCTTAACGGAAATCTTTTAGAGGATGTGTACATGACACAACCTGAAGGTTTTGTCGATCCAGAGAATGCCAATATGGTATGCAAGTTGTAGAGATCCATTTATGGATTGAAGCAAGCTACTAGGAGTTGGAATCTTTGTTTTAATGGTGTGATCAAAGAGTTTGCTTTCATTAAGAACGAGGATGAACCATGTGTTTACAAGAAGGTTAGTGGGAGCATTATTGTCTTCTTGTTGTTGTAAGTTGACGACATCCTACTTATTGGGAATGACATTCCGACACTACAGCATGTAAAGGCTTGGTTATGGAAGAATTTCTGAATAAAGGGCTTAGGAGAAGCTGCCTAAGTGTTAGGTATAAAGATCTATAGAGATAGATCCAAAACGCTTCTCGGGCTAAGTCAAAGTGCATATATTGACAAGGTGCTAAAGAGGTTTAGCATGCAAGATTCCAAGAAAGGATTCTTGCCCTTGTCATATGGTAAATCTCTCTCAAAGAATCAATGTCCTTGTACATCTAAGGAGAGAGAGCGGATGAGTAAGATTCCTTATGCTTTTGCAATAGGATCTATCATGTATGCCATGCCATGTACTCGATCGGATGTCGCTTATGCTTTGAATGTCACAAGCAGATACCAATCTGATCCCGGTGAGAGTCACTGGATAGCGGTTAAGAACATCCTTAAGTACTTGAGAAGGACTAAGGATGCATTCCTGGTTTACGGAAGCGTTGATGAGTTTGTTGCAAAGGGTTACACAGATGCTAGCTTCCAAACCGATAAGGATGACTTTAGATCGCAATCAGGTTATGTGTTTTTGTCTCGGAGGTGGTACTGTGTGCTGGAAGAGTTCCATGCAGGGAATAGTTACCGACTCTACAAATGTGGCTGTGCAAAGTTCCTTCTGAGATCAATGTAACAGACCCGTTGACTAAGTCTCTCACACAGCGGAAGCATGATGGTCATGCTGTATTCATTGGTATTAGATACATGTATGATTGGCTTTAGTGCAAGTGGGAGATTGTTAGTGTAATATGCCCAAAAGCCAATCAATGGATGATTGTTTGTAGTCATGTATACACATTAAGGTTATTCCAATAAATATCGTTTAGTTTGTCGATAGCGGTTCTTATATGTATTGTCCTTAGACCTGAGATCATCAAGGTTCCCAACATATGAGTCGTATACTTTGATATTACTCTTGGCTATTTCGTAAATGAGTAGACCTTAGTGTAATCATTGGGTATATGATAAATGTGTAGTGGGTTTTGTATGATCCAGAGGGGATTCGTCCAACCCATATAACGGGTTTATTGTCGGATGGTTTCTTGATAGAGTTGAACCGTAAATGCATGGCCATGCTCGGATTATGATATGGTGATATCATAGGTATTCGTTTTACGCGGTCAACTCGAGGATCAAGAAATCGAGATGGAACATATGCGAGATTGACATATTCCATGTCTCGTGTTTAATCTTGATAATGGGACGAAGGGACGATGACATGTTTACGAGGCATATGAATCAGTATTGATCTTGTCGTTCGGGTAGCAATGATGTGTTGCTAGACGCCGCTCTTTGCTTATAATTGTAAATGAGTTTACAATTATTGTCGAACGTTACAAGTGCCTACAGGGTCACACACTTAGAGCCGTTGATTCGAGCTGGTGGTTGAATCATGGTTGGGCCGTGGTTGAACCAGGTATTTGAGTTTGTGGTTGGACCATGGTTGGACCGTGGTTGGACCAGGATCGTTTTGGGCTGGCTTGGTTCACTAAATGTCTGATTTATTGAACCATAATTAGTGCCATGTGATGTGTAATCTCACCAAGAGTTAGTGGAGACATGATTAGCTAAAAGCTAATTATGTTGGCCAAAGGTGTTGGCCACTTTGTCTCTTGCTTTTGTGAGTGGAATTTGATTAAGCATAATCTGATTTGCTTTGGGGATTCATCAGTTGAGTCTGAAATTTTTCAGAGGATTGAGACTTGAGAGGGTCTTGAGAGTTCTTGTGAGTTTCAGACCACACACACCTTCTTTGAGAAAGAAAAAAATACCACAACCTCTAGCCTTCGAAACCTGCTGCTAGCACATCAGTTCGGGGGTGCTCGGGTTGGTAATCGTGTGACGATTCCAACTAGTTATCACGGTTCGTGTGGATACCGTAGAAGGGCGGGATTGTTGTCCGGCTCTTGCTGATTCGGATCATCAGTTGAGTGAAAGACCTCAACCATTTCCAGGTAAGAATTTTTGTTATTCGGTTTACTCTGTTTCACATGGATCCTCCATGAGTACCGGGATTTTCGCTGCGCATTTGGTTGCATTTGATTGTCAAATTGCATGACCCGGTTACGTACACTAAGAACTCAGACCGTTCTATATCAAGCCTCTACCTGTGAACACCCAAATTTGACCCATGAACATTTTACTAAAGGTAGATTCCAAACATGCTCAAACTTAAGATTAATGAGATGATTTGATTTTGAGTTAAGGCATGATAAGAATTTAATTTAGTAGAATTAATGCATTTTGATAATCTAAACCTTTGTTCACTTAAAACTTAGGATTAATGAGATGATTTAATCTTAGGATAAAACATATAATAAGGTCTATTTACATTAAAATACATTCCATTTCGTTGCTTGGACTCTTTTAGTTGTTTTTAACCCAATTATATTGAGGTGATTTATTTTTGGGTTAGAAATAGGTTTAAGGGTCCAAGTTAATGAATTCTCCAGAGTTTATGCAGTTCATTAACACATTTCTTGCAGTCTAATTTTAGCTCTGATTTTCCACGAAAATTAGAGTTAAATTGTCATTTAAGTAGATTTTTGTATTTTTGGTATGATTTTGCTTAAAATGGGTATCAATGTGTAATCAATCAATGTTGGAATGATTAAGGGGAGGGGGGATCAAGTAATTGAGTGATTCTGGGTTAATTAGGGATTAATTACGTGGTAGGATCAAGTTAGAGCTGAATTAGGGGGGTTGGGGGTAAAAAAAAGGAAAGAACGAGTGACACGCATGGTGGCCGGCGGTCATCTCGCGACGACCGCCAGCACCTGGCGGTCATCCTCACATGACCGCCGGCAATAGTGGTCATCCAAAGGATGACCGTCGGCAGCTGCGGTCATAGGTGCTCAGAACCCTGATTTTCACCGATTTTGTTTCTAATTCGATCCTACGTGGTTTTGGACCAGATTTTCGGGCATAACCTTCACCATTAAGCACGTCCACGCCCCTAGACTTCCCAGAGCACTACAATTAGGACCCCTAACTGTGATAGCCCACATACACCTTGGTGCCAAGAGGGATGCCCATGCGATGAGAGTCGGGTACTTATCCTTCGAGGATGCTCGTGTAGGTTATGATGGTATGGGTTTAGGCTCGGTAATATGTGCTAGTGTCAGAGTGTGGGCAATGGTGCACATAGGCTTGGGCTAGTGTGCGCAAATGGGATTGTTGTGATCCGATAGCACGGATGGTCTGTTTAGGGTTACTTAGTACTCGACTTATATAATTGGTCGATAAATGATGAATTATGATGGTAATGTATTAATTAGGTTCAATTAGTGCATTGGAGGCATAATTGCCCAAGGGAGATACCCGTTGGCTCGAGTTGGCACGAAACGGTGCACAAACGGGACACCGGGGCGCCGTCGGTGCACGATTGGGCTCGGTGGGGGTAAATGCATAATTTGCCAAACCGACCAATCAGAGTGAGCCAAGTGAATTAGGAATAAGGTGCTGATGACTTTGGGTGTACAAGCTAGCAGCTTGTGTGGCATGGGCTAATTGGACCGAATGTAAGTACGAGGTGGCTAAAGGTGCTTAGTCACCTACTTGATCTGATTTAATGGTGTAAAAAAGCAGCTCTCCTTCTCACTTATTAGAGAGAATTTGTGCTAAGCCTAGAGAGGAGAAAGAAAGAGAGAAAGAGAGGAAATAGGGGAAATGTGGAGAGTGAGCCTAAACGGTTCTGCTCTCGGGCAGACTGACCCATGGCCACTAAAACAAGGATTTTGGCCAAACCACTGGTAGGAATTGAGTGAAACTAAAGTCTATGATTAGCTAATATCTATAGATTTCATATGGAACCAAGTTTGTTTGATTTGGAGCAGAACTGGGCTAGTTATGCTCTCTGCAATCGGACTGTTCTGCAGATGTCCCGCAGCAGTCCTTCTGCTTGAGCCAGTCTTGGTTTTGAAGGCATATCTAGAGCTACAGAGCTTGTATTTGGGTTTAATTTGAGGCTATGGAAAGCTGAGATGTAGGGCTACAACTATTATGTTTAGGCCCGAAGCTGGTTCTGCCCAAACAGGCTTTGTATTGCGGGGGGTTGAATTCGCTGCTGGTGCAGGACAGTTTCTGCCCGAATTGGAAAAAAATAAGTGTTGTGTAGTTGGGTTGTGTTCGACATGGTTTGGTTGTTGTGATCTGATTGTTATGTGTATTTGTAGGTGTTTTCAGGGGACTAAAGCCCAATACACCTAATGGTTCCAAAGGAAGGAATTGGCCTAGGGATGCCTAGGTGTTGGTAAGTAAATGGGTTTATGCGGGTAGTGATTGCTAGTGCACTCTTTGTTGGGCGGAAGGCCAATATGCATGCTGATTATGTGTCATTATGTGTGTGATATACTTGTTGGCCAATCCTAGCTATTGTTAGTTAATTGTCTACTGAGGCCTATTCATGGCTAATCCTCTTTTGTTGGTTAATTGTGCATAATTGCGGTGCATTGTGAGTTGTGGGTGCACGATGATTGTGTTATATGCTTGTGGCATACTTGTTGCCTTTGTTGGCTTGGTTGCACTGTACTTGTTGTGCTGATGATTGGCATGTGATTGCCTTGTTGTGATTGTGCTTGTGATTGTGGTACCACTGGCCAGTTGGTTGAGGTGCAGGAGGTAGTGCTTGCGAGGCTTGCACGTACAATGAGATGGTGGGTACTTGTAGTAAACTTGTGCACCACGAGACATTGGCACTGGGTGCCTTGTACAGGTTGTTGAACCTTGCGGAGGATATTTCTCGCTTGGTCTGTTACAGGTGTGACACGATGTCCGCCAGGAGCTGTGTGAGTTGTGGTAGCAAGTCACGCGCACTTCCCGTGACTTCTCGGTTATGCCTCGTACATGGGGCTGTGGGCTAAGGAGTAACACCTGTATATGCTACCAAACTACATAGGCTGCCTTTGGGGCGCATCATACCCTAGCTGGTCGGAGGAGAGTGAGACCAGAATATGTCGGGGTCACAATGGATTGTTTCGTGGCGCGAGTGCCCGGTACTTGTGCATTGTTGTGTGCTGCATGACTCTGTGTTGCTCATGCCAAGCTCTGTGTGCAGTTGTAGTTGCTTTCTTGCATTGCCTATTTACTTGCTGAGTTTTATACTCACCCCCCATATCTCCCCTTGCCTTGCAGGTGCGAGAATAAGTGCACGGGCAGTAGGTCGATGGGTATAGCCGAGTCGGTCTCCTTCATTATTTTATTGTATTTATATATCAAAGCGGTTATATCTTGGAATAAGAGAGAGTGCCACTTATAGCAAGAATTTTATAACATTAGTGGATATTGAGTTTTGATACAATTAGTATCTTATGTTGCCTTGCATATGTTTGTTCGCTTTTGTTTGTGCTGCGCATTGCTCGTTGAGACTAACCTGCTAGGTAAAGGCGACTAGCTTCTATAGTGACGGTTACAGGCCTTGGGGTGCCTTGTGGCATGATGTAGGTGCATATGGTGCTTGGCCGGTCATGCTTAAGCGGGGGTGTAACACTAACACACATTTCAAGGGACACACAATCTTTCTCACACATACACCCATAAGCCTTGAGTGCTTGGAGAAACTCTACCTCTCCAAGTCTGGAGGAATTTCGTGGGAAGCATCAACAGTAGTCCCGCAAGGAAGAGTCATAAAGAGGATGAACCATTGAGCTTAGAGGTGGAAAGAAGGTGGGTGTAGAACTCAACCCATTGCAAGGAGCTAGAGGAGGACTACAGGAGGTAACACTAAACCTTGTTTTGATTAATCCTTGTTGATTACATACTGATGCATTTGATGATGTAAGTGGCCGATTTGTGCCAAGTTAAGAACCACGTGGGCTTTGAACCCGGTCACCGGGGTACGTAGGTGGTCTCTAGTGGTGGAGACTCAAGCCCAAATAATTTATTTTCCCTTTTTGTCCTGAAAATTCTTCTCCTCCCCCTCCATTTCAATTTTGATGTTTTTATGTGCTTTTTTTTTTCACACCTGCACACTTGCACAAGGCACACTTGCCTTTTGCAATTGCACAAAGTTTCGACCCAACACGGATGGGTGCCTAACACCTTCCCATCCGTGACGAACCCCTGATCCCATGTCTTTGGTTCGCCATGACCATGTAGCCTAAAGGATTCATGTGAAGGTTTTTCCCAAATTTTTCCCATAATAAAATTTGGGTGGCGACTTCTAAGACATGGGATTGACCCGAGGAAGAAGGTAAAAGGAATAGGTGAATAGGCCCAAGTGATTTTGGATCGGGTATTCACAATTGGCGACTCCGGTGGGGAAGTAGTGGATTCAAGAGACTTTGTGCAATTGTTGAATCTTGTGTGCCTTTTTCTTGTCATCATAAGTGCCTTGCATTCATGATGATTGGTGTGAAGCTTCTACCGTAAGAGGGCGAGGGAATCCAAGTCCACAACAATGCTTTCTTTAAGCGATGGCGGCTAGAGTGAACTCGTTTCTCGATGCATAGCAATGATGGGAATTAATGGGCCTTGGACCTCATGATGCGTAAAAATCTGCAAGTGCACAGATCGAGGTAGCACACAAGGTCGTATCCACAGGGACTAGGCAAAATAATTAATCAATAGACTCACTTCGTTAGGCAGAAAACAGTAAAGAGAGTAATTTATTTGGAGATTTGAATTGAAATCGAGAACAACAACAAAATAAAGGCAAATAAACTGTGAATTGTGTGAAAAGATCAGATTATGGAAGGCCTAGATCAATCGGGGTTCACTGCTCTATCCTTTTATGCCCTAATTATCCTCCAGATTCTGCTAACAGGGTGACTCTGTTCCGTGTCCGCAAACGGGGTGACACTGTTCGCTAAAAACCTACAACTTTCTATTCGTTTTCTTGATGGGTAACAACCTAGGGTGAAATTATTGACTTTTGGAGGTATAATTTCGTCTCAGAGGTCAATCTTACCACTGTCCTGGATCAAACCTATTCCTAAAAGCAATGATATTTTGTGTTGTTACTAATTCCATAATAATCTATTACCTTTCAGTCTCTAGATTAAGGTTGATTTCTGTTTTTTCCAGACTTAAACTTCTCCTATCGGTACTTGATTTAGATCCTAAAGCAAGAACTAAAGATGGCCAGTCTCTAACCTTGAATGAAGCACACACAAATCAATGAAGAACACGAATAAGAAAAGTTGCTTGAGGAGTAACTAAACAATAAATGAAATCAAGTAGCTACATCCCTCTTGACCTAGAAAAGAGAGTTTAGTTCATAACTAGAAAGAAAACAACAATGGAGGATTTGTTCATAATACAAACCGAAACTTGGAAGAAAGAAAATAAAATAAGAGAGCTTCTTCTCCTCTTTGTTGCTGCTGTTGACAGTGATAAAAACTAGAGAAAAAGAGGTGCTTTTTGCTACAGCCGATGTGTCTTTTTATTATTCTGAAACCCTAGCCTTTATTTACTACAATCTAGCGAAGGTAACTAAAAAGTAGGAATTAATATCCTAGGAGTTCTCCTCTCTTTTTTTTAGTGCAGCAAAGATTCTTTTATTTCCTTAGGAGAGGCAACAGGTCGCTGCCACATCATTAATTGGCCAACAAGTAATCCTTTTGTCGCATGGATTATAATGCTCCAGATTCTGGTCCGCAAGTTTCAACGGTGTGACGCGGTTGAAAACTCATCGTCAATAAATCTTCACGAATTAGCTCCAAACTCTCAAGAATTCTTCAAAGTACTTCAATTCTTCGAAAATTAATCCATTTTGCAACAAAAGGTACCTAAAAGCATAAATTAATAAGTGGAAGCCAAACTAGTGGAAAACAAGCTAAAACTATAAATAATATGCATGATCTTAACTAAATGCTTGGCCAAAGGGGTATTTTATGCTCTAAATAAGTATATGATATGCACACTTATCAAATTCCCCCAAACCTGAAATTTTGCTTGTCCCCAAGCAAAACTAATCATGATAAATCAAGGAAAAAGATAGGATATGCACAAGGATGTTGTCTATTCAAACCTGCACGGTGTGATCTTGTTCGAATGCAACCTGCAAGTTAGCCTTTGAAAAGTCTACCTTTGAAAAGGTTGCTCCAAAAAATCTCAAGTCTAAAGCTCACCAAAGTACACACAATCAAGATTCAAATTCCTTCACAAATATTTAGTCCAATCAGTCCTTCAAAAAAAATGCTTAGAGATCAAATAGTTGAAACAATGTCCCATAGGCAACTCAAAACTCACTTCTCCACTAATGGACACAAATCAATAATCAGAGATCATTAGGGCTTAACAAAGGGTTGGAATGAGGTTAGGAATGCGTTCTGAAAGAAGGGGAAAGAGTGTTCAAAAGTCTGTCAAATTACTGAATCCAAATCCTGCAAAATTAGAGCAACTTGATGTTTCAACAGACTGACCCTGTTCAGTCAGCAGTAATGTTCCTTGAGTAATCTTCCATGCTCAATTCAAATGCACACACACGTTTTTGTTTTTTTTTTTGTTTTTTTGTTTTTTTTCTCTTTTTATTCTTTTTTTTTTTATGTGTGGAGTGAGCAGGGAGTAGATTACTTCAGCAAGTTTCCTTTTCACAAAAATTTTGGACAGGGTGAGACTGTTGGCTTTCAAAATTTTCGGTTCAATGCTCTTCATAAACTGAAGTGCAAGTACCTAGACTCAATAACTTAACAGAATGGGTATGGGTTGATTTCAAAGAAAAATGTGTGCTAATCAGACACAAGATGGTCATACAAATGGTTGCAAAGGTGTAAGGTGGTTGTTATGGATAACAAAAGGATAAATGACCATCTAAAGTAGGCTCAAGGGGTCTAACAAAGGGTATGTTGATCAAGGTAGGCTAAGGCTTAAGTGTAGGTGAAAATCAAGGATGGCCTAAATCATGTCTCTGATCAAGTTTGTGCTATAAATTTGGCCTCAATGCAAGTGTAAGAGAAGTTCTAGGATAATTATCTCCTTAAGAAGTTTTGTGAATTTCTAAACTATCCAATTCCTAAGGACATCACTTTAGATAAATGTGATCTAGAATCAGAAATACATATGGCATTTAGTCTGTACTTGCAGACCTGATTTAGTGTAAGTTCAAACTAGATAAAGTTAAGGTCTCTTCTAGGCTAGATTAACGCAAGCAGAACTGAACAGAGTCGCACCGTACAAATCGAAATAAACAGACATCCATAACAATAATAAAAAAGAAATATCCTTTGGCCCATGCAACATAAGTTCATGCATAAAGTAAATAACGCCACAAATTGCAAATTTGCTCCCCCCCAAATCAAAACAAAACAGTGTCCTCACTGGACCAAAAGAACATAAAAACAGGGGAACAAAGCAACAACAAATAAAACACACATAAATCATAAAAACAGGAAAGAGCAAGATAACTTGAGAACAAAGGACACCCCTAAACCTAAAATTTAGCATGTGTAATAGATAAGGGTGGGAATGGGTGGGCTAAGGACCACAATACTGAACACTAAACCGCGAACAAAGTGACACTGTTGAAAGGGAATGTGCAAAGAAACACCAAATATAGCACAAAAAAAATAACAGAGAATAAAATATGAAGGAAAAGAAATGCTTCTCTGGAATTTCTGCTGGTGTCATGTCCTTCCAATGCCCTTGTGTCATGTCCTTCTTCTTTTTCTTTTTTTTTTTGTTTTTCTTCTGCAAAATAAAATAAAAAATAAAAGAAAAATAAAAGAAAATTGCATAAATTGAAATATTACCTCTTAAAATCTCAGGCTGCCTCCTGAGCAGCGCTTCTTTAACGTCGTCTTAACTGGACTCCCTTCCGTTTAAGTAATAGGGGGTCTCGGAGCAGCAGAGTCACTCTGTTGTGTACTGTATCCCTTGGGTCATACGGCTTAAATGGTTGTCCACTGACCCTAAATGGTGCAAGCTCACCATCAATTGACTTCACTACTCCATGAGGAAGGACTTGGACCACTGGTTGGAATCTTTGTTTCAGGTCATGGTCAGTAACAAGGTCACTCTGTGACAGAGTCTCGAGCTTATAAACTTGCTGGAAAGTTTCTAGTATGTCCTCTTTGATTAAGCAAGTATATTCAGGAGCTTTTTGCTCCTCTTGTTGTGCACCATCAATAAGGAAAGTCAATAGTGCATTGATCGGGTCACAGAGTGGGCCTTCTTGGTCAATCTTCTTTGCTACCATGTCCGTCAATGCATCAACTCGATAGAACATATTTGCATTGAGTTCATTTTTAGCAGCCTCTGGAATGTTGAACTACACTAAATCATTGCCAACCTTGAGGGTCAGCTTCCCTTGCGCATAATCAATCATAGCTCTTGCGGTTACAAGGAAAGGTCTCCCCAATATGATGGGAGTATCCGAATCAGCCTCCATCTCCATCACCACAAAATCTACAGGAATTTTCAAGTTTCCAACCCGAACTGAGACATCTTCCAGGATCCCTGTAGGATGTTTGATGCTTTGGTCAGCAAGCTGTAGGTCATCCTGGTGGGGTTCAAGTCTCCAATTGACATTTTCTTAGCAAGGGACAGAGGAATTAAACTAACACTTGATAGGGGTCCTGCAAGTGCACAGGGCAGTGTAGTACTCTATCAGGGTCATATCCATAGGGACTGGGTTGAGCCTGTTACCTTCAAATAGACAAATTAGGCTTAAACAAACAAGGACTAAATATGAGGTGAATGCTTGTCGAAATATAAAATAAGTAAGAAAATAAAAGTAACAGTAGTGTTGAAATAGGAAAAGATCAGATTAAGTGAAGTCTTAGGTGTCCCAGGTTCACATGTCCTGTTTCATGCTTTAAATTTCTCAACAGCCTCACAACAGGCTGAGCCTGTTTGACGGCCTGTGTTTAATAAGATATCTTGAAGGGGCTCCCAACCTAATGTACTACCAACGGCTTTCGATCTTATTGATAGTTCCCTAAGCTTCCATCTACCCCCGTTCACTAGAATAGACATCCACTTAGAGGTGAAGTTTTAGTGTTGGAGCCTGCTTTCCCACAGTTTCTCCCTATCTTCTTTCGAACGGCTAGGAAGTGAGCACAGCCTATTCTTTCGAAAGGCTGACTATTGTTGGTCTAGCTCACTTGGCTTCTCCTTTCGGTCCTTCACCAAGCTGCTACTTGATTAAGAATAGGCTTCTCAAAAGTCAATCAAGAAACAGATTAAAATGGTATTATGATAACATCTAAATGTTAGTGTTTTTATGATGGTTTTGAATGGCTTTTACTATGCATTCTTGATCGATTATGTGTATAATCTTTATATTATTGTGTGTTTTCGTGCATTATGTCAATTGGTACTTCAATTTTGCTGATTAATTATTTTTATCGTTTTTATTGAAGAATGGAAGCTTTTTAGCCAAGTTTGGAAGAATGGAAGCTTTTTAGCCAAGTTTGGAAACCAGGCCCAATTTAGGAAACTTTCTGCAGTGAGCACTGCCGACTATTTTGATGATTTCAGGAGTTCTAGGAATTTAAATTAAGTGAGACCAGTTGGAGACAAAAATAGACTTCCAGAGCTTTCTATGGATTAAAGTTCATAATTTTTGGACGAGTCTACAAGGAGCAGTAATTATTTTAATGCAGCCTAGGATGCAGATTTTTCTGTGCCGACCCAGACCCAGTTTTTTAGCGATATCTTCAGCTAAAAAAGTTCAATTGAAGAGTTCTTTTCATGGAAAGAAAGCTGAGAGAATTATCTAGAACTTTGTAGAATAGCCCAATGCCCAGTTTGGACTTTTTTAGGAGTTAAGTGGCGTGCAATGTTCAGGTTAGATAACAGGCAAAAGTCCAACTTGGAGTGCAAGACAGGAATTCAATTTCCATTCAAAGAAGGAGAGCCCCACCGACTTCCAGCAGCTAAAGACAATATAAAAGGACCCCCTAGGTCGACATACTCAGGAGGCAGAAGTCAGAGGGCGAAGCTCTCCCGAATTGGTTAGTTATTAGGTCACACACACTAGTAGGGTTAGGATTTTCACTCTTTTGGATACTCTAGGTGGTGCCAAATTCCTCATCCAATTTCAAAGGTTATTTCCCACAATAATTCAAAATTTTTCCATCAAGATTTAAAGGTTTAAAGTCACAGAATCACCAGTCCAATTGCAACAGAAGTCGTCACCAGAGGAGCACAAGTCGACGCCATCATCACCAACACAAATCGGCTACCCGACTTCACTACTCTCTTTTTTATTCGATTCTCTTTCTATTTAATTGTTTACTTGATGAATTCTTGTGAGATATTGATGAATTTATATTTTATTATGATGAATTAATTCTCTAATCTAGGATTAGGGATGTAGCCAATTACTTCTATGGTTTTATTATATATGGATTGATGTTTATTCAATTGATTGTTCAATCTATGTGTGCCGAATTTATTATCTACTTTGGATTGATTCTTATTGATTGCAACATGCGAGAGCTGCGTGATTTATATGATGATACCTAGAAGAATATAGAATGACTGATGCTAAAATATGCGAGAGCTGATACTTTCTTAGGGTTTGATTGATTGTTTTGTGCTTAATAAGTTTAGTTTTGGTGCTAGGCTATGCGAGCGCTAGGTAGTATTCTTTGCTGAATATTTGATTCAACATGCGAGAGCTGAGGACTAAGACATTAGAAACAATTACCCACAATCAAACATCAACATAGATATTGACATCCATGCATAATAAACCTAGACAGTAATTGTATGAACCCCGATTTCTTAGATTGCTTTAGAAATTGATAGAACTTCACTTTAGATTAAGTATGTGATTTTATTTCTTTTTATTTGTTAGTTTTGACATCACCCTACACCATCTTTTATTTGATTTGCCTAGAAAATCGTAAGTTGTGACACTAGGTAGTACTTATTTTCCTTGTTCCGTGGATCGACCTTGATTAGACTACTACACTACATAGTACACTGTGCGCTTGCAGTTAACAATCGTTGCGTTTACTCGTGAGTTATTTGTGTGTCGTGTTGAAAATTGATCAAGAATTATAAATTTGAAAAAGTCACGCATAAATAAAACGCATCAAGCTTTTTCTGGCGCCGTTGCCGGGGAACAAACGGTTTTAATACTATTGAGATTGCAGCTAGATAAATTTAGGTTTTTTTTTTGCTTTAGTTTCTTTTTATTTTATTTAATCAATTTTTGTTTTTTTTTATATAGTGTTGTCGATTTTGGTTGATGCCCAGGACGAGACGCTGTGCTTCATCGAGTCCAATTCCTGAGATGAATCCAGAGATCGAGAGAACATTACACAAGCAACTACTCGCGAACAAGCGAAAGCAGAAGCAAGTTGTAGAGCCTGTGGAGTTTCTTCAAGACATTGAAATAGAAAAGGAAGCAGAAGTTGTAGCGGATAATTTCGAGACAGTTATCATGGCAGAAGAAGGAAACAAGACATTGCGTGACTACGCAACACCGAGTTTGGATATCGTGCATTCGAGCATTGTAAGGCCAGCGATCAATACCAACAATTTCGAACTGAAGACAGCAGTCATTCACATGGTGCAACAGGAACAATTTGGAGGCCTAGATAATGAGGACCCGAATCAACATCTACAGACGTTTACGGAGATTTGTGTTTTGATCAAGATCAATGGGGCGACTGATGATTCAGTTCGACTTCGTTTATTCCTGTTTTCTTTGCAAGGCAAGGCTAAGAAGTGGTTAAAGTCAGGAGCAGCTGGAACATACAAGACGTGAGAGGAGCTTTCAAAGATTTTTCTTGACAAATATTGTCCACCTGATAAAGCAACACGTATCCGGAGCAAGATTACATCTTTCACTCAATTCGATGGAGAAAGTTTCTATGAAGCATGGGAACGTTACAAGGATCTTATTCAAGGATGGCCATAACATGGATTACCCGAATGGCTTGTAGTTCAATTGTTCTTTAATGGTCTAAATGAGCCTTTGCGCATGAGTTTGGACGCAGCTTTAGGAGGGGCATTCATAGCGCAAGCACTCGATGTGGCGTATCAGAAGTTGGAGATGATGGCGAGTAACAGTTACCAGAGCTCTTTATGATCAAACAACAAGCGAGTAGCTGGAATTCTGGAAGTGGAGACAATGACAATGCTTAATTCGAAGACAGATTCTTTGAGTCAGCAGGTAAAATCATGTGTTTCTGCTGTTATGCCGAGTTTAATTTGTGATAAATGTGCAGGTGCTGGACACAATTCAAAGAATTGTCCAACCGGAGTCGACATAACGATTGAGCAGATGAACTACATTCATCAACGCCAACAACAACGAGGACCCTACACCAACACATACAATTCGGAATGGAGGAATCATCCTAATTTTTCA
Source organism: Turnera subulata (assembly GCA_028386065.3). Lineage (NCBI taxonomy): Eukaryota > Viridiplantae > Streptophyta > Magnoliopsida > Malpighiales > Passifloraceae > Turnera > Turnera subulata. Next base: position 64,280 of record JAKUCV010003622.1, read on the forward strand.
TGGAGGGAGAACAACCCGAACCAGCAAGGCAGTTTTCAAAGGAACGATTATGGGCAGAAGAGTTCAAGCATGGAAATTCCGAAAAATCAAGACATGGATCTTACATCTATGATGAAAGCCATAATGGAAACTCAACGTATGCAAACGGAGATGATGCAAGGATTCAACAATCGGATGGCGAATATGGAGACTCACTCGAAGATGCTTGAGACGCAACTTGCGCAGCAAGCAGAGGCGATCATAAGGACACCAGGAAACCTACCGGGACAGCCCACAGTTAACCCAAGAGAGTAAGTCAAGGCTGTAGCACTTAGAAGCGGAAAGCAGTTAGATGATCCCTATCCACCTAGAGAAGATGAAGCTGACACCGACATTAAGCATGAAGGAGAAGATGAGAAACCGAAAGCGGAGAAGTAGTTACCTGAGAAGGGAGCAGAGGAATAGAAGGAAGAGCAAGAGAAGTGGATTCCCAAGTGGAAGCTAGAGAAGCAGAAAAGAGAGCAACCGAAGGAGATATGGCCTGAAGTCAAAGCTTATGGACAACCGGTTCCATTCCCTCAGCGACGTCAGCAGGGCAAAAAAGACGAACAATTCGGGAGATTTCTTGAACATTTAAAGAAATTGCATATTAATGTTCCATTTACTGAAGTAATTTCTCAAATGCCTGCTTATGCTAAATTTCTCAAGGAAATTCTTTCCAGGAAAAGGAAGCTAGAAGATTACGAGACAGTGGCTTAGACGGAGGAGTGCAGTGCAATCCTGCCGAACAAGCTGCCGCCGAAACTGAAAGACCCTGGAAGTTTCTCTATTCCTAGCAATATTGGTTCTATGTGCATTGAGCGAGCTCTATGTGATTTGGGAGCCAGTGTTAGTCTTATTCCGAGGCGAATTGCAGAGAAGCTCGATATAGGAGATATGAAGCCGACTACCATCTCTCTTCAGCTTGCGGATCGATCTGTCAAATATCCAGTGGGCATATTGGAGGATATTCCAATCAAGGTTGTAAAGTTCTTTGTACTAGTCAATTTTGTGGTGCTCAATGTGGAGATTGATTTTCAAATGCCGATTATTCTTTGGAGGCCGTTCTTAGCTACTGCTGGAGCTCAAAGTGATGTTCGTGATGGAAAGCTTACTCTAAGGATTGGGAATGAGAAAATCGAGTTCAATGTCTTCCGTGCTACCGAAGGACCACTTGAAGAAGACAGTTGTTTCCGATTTGATTTTATTGATGATGCCGTGAAGGAAGTGAGCAAAGTAGCAAGTAGTGATGATCCAGTTTTGAATTGCTTGGTGACGAGTGGCACTACTGAAGATGACGATTTGGAGATTGCCCAAAGTGCAGAAATTTTGCAATCCACGCCACCATTGGAAGCGACCGAAGACAAGAGCTTTGAGTTAAATGGTGAAGAGAAGAAAGATGATGTTCGGAGCGCGCCAAAGGTAGAGCTGAAACCATTACCATCTAAGCTACGGTATGCATTCTTAGGGCCCGACTCTACGTATCCTGTTATTATCAATGCCGAGTTGAGTAAAGTAGAGGAGGAGAAGTTACTTGATGTGCTTAGAAAGCATAGAAGAGCTATTGGATATTCTGTTGAGGACTTGAAGGGAATTAGTCCTACATTCTGCATGCATCGGATTTTGCTTGAGGAAGGTAGAAAACTGAGTATTGAAAGTCAAAGGAGACTTAACGAGAATATGAAGGAGGTTGTGAAAAAGAAGATTCTTAAGCTTCTTGATGGAGGGATTATTTGTCCGATTTCTGACAGTGAATGGGTAGCGCCACTTCATATGGTACCGAAGAAAGGAGGAATGACAGTGGTCAAGAACAAGGATGACGAGTTGATTCCAACAAGGACTGTTACAGGGTGGAGAATGTGTATTGACTATGGGAAGCTGAACAGTGCTACGCGCAAGGATCACTTTCCATTGCCATTTATTGGTCAAATGCTTGAGCGACTGGCTAAGCGTTCTTATTATTTCTATTTGGACGGATATTTGGGATTCTTTCAGAAACCTATTCACCCGAATGATCAAGAGAAGACGACGTTCACTTGTCTTTATGGAACTTTTGCTTATCGACGGATGCCTTTCGTTGCACAACCACTTTTTAGAGATGCATGATGGCGATTTTTTCTGACTACATAGAGAAGATTATGGAGGTTTTCATGGATGACTTTTCCGTCTACAGGAAGACATTTGAGGATTGTCTATCTAACCTATCAAAGGAACTTAAAAGATGTGAGGAGACTAATTTGGTACTTAATTGGGAAAAATGCCATTTTATGGTACAAGAAGGAATTGTTCTTGGACATTTAGTTTCTAAACGTGGGATTGAAGTAGACAGAGCCAAGATAGATGTGATAGAGACCCTACCTCTACCGAATTCAGTCAGGGCGATTCGCAGTTTTCCTGGACATGCCAGATTTTACAGAAGATTCATTAAGGATTTCTCAAAGGTAGCCAAACCTCTTACTAATCTCTTGAATAAAGATGTGACTTTTGTCATTGATGAACACTGTATGGAAGCATTCGAGAAGCTCAAGAAGGAGCTGATTTCGGCACCCATCATTCAACCCCCTGTTTATTCACCTTCGTTCGAGAATATGTGTGATGCAAGCAACTATGATGTAGGCGCAGTCTTAGAACAACGCCAAGATGGGAAGATGCACGCCATTTATTATGCAAGCAAGACTCTAGATGATGCTCAAGTTAATTATGCAACTACGGAAAAGGAGTTATTAGTTGTTGTATTCGCAATTGACAAGTTCAGGAGTTACCTTTTGGGTTCCAAGGTGATTGTTCACACGGACCATGTTGTGTTGAAGTATTTGCTCTAGAAAAAAGATGAGAAACCACGACTTCTTCGACGGATTCTTATGTTGCAAGAATTCGACCTAGAGATCAAGGACATGAAAGGAACGAAGAATTTAGTTGCTGATCATTTATCAAGATTGCAATTGGAGAAAGATGAGAGGCGAAAGGAGGAGAAACCGATCAATGACGCACTGCCGGACGATTACCTCGCCATGGTCAATGCAATTTCCACAAAGAAACCTCCTTGGTTTGCCGAGTTCGTTGATTATCTATATCGCATGGGATACATTCCGAAAGATGAGAGCAATTATGATGAAGTCTACAATCAAGGCGACTTTCATGGGAGGCGATTCACCATAAAGCTTCATGATCCACTATAATCGCCCATCCATCCAGTCCAGCTAAGACGACAGTAAAGAAGCGTTGTGTGGGAGGCAACCCACAATTTAATGTAGTTTTAGTGTTTTGAGTCTTTTATTTTTATTAATTTTTGTTTTTGTTTTTGAGTCTATGCAGATTGTAAGATAGAAGGAATTTTTCGAGGAGAGATCAACCACATTGGAAGGGTCAAGAGGAATTCTTCATCAAATTAATCAGAGAAGCTTTTCTTAAACTCAAACTTTTACTTTTCTGCGTAAATTGTGTGATGATTTGCTTGAGTGCTTTGTTGGATTTTATTTGTTTTGATGCATTCATATAGATTTAGCACTTACCCTTAGGTTCCGATGGCAAGCTCATAACAAATTAGGCTAAATGAAACACCCGTGTCCCAATTTATTAATAAAAGTTATAAATTAATTGTGGATTGACCAAATTGCCCTTATCATTCCCGGGACACCCGTATCCCAAATCATCCATTAAAAAATATATAGCATGTGAAGTGACCAAAATGCCCTTCTACTCTGGACACAATATCAACAACATAAACAATGAACAATTGTACAACAAATTACACAACAACGAGTATGCGGCGGAAGACTATACATATGATATCATGTATGCAGTGAACTCTATGGATCCGACCCGAGGAGAGGAAAGCACCGCCACCTGCTGATATGCTCTTCTGATCATCGATCAGCTAACCTGTGTAAAACTGTGAGGGGGTGAGACCAACCATTGTCTCACTGCAAACAAATAAACCAATAATATACAAATACAAATCAACTACAAGTACACCGGCATTAGGCAATAGCAAGCACAAAGCACAAACAATTCACAACACACCACACCAGTCATCATCACACTTCAACCATCACTATCATTACTTATATTATTATCTTTGTTATTAGGTTTAAATATTTTATTAGGGCCCTCTACTGTGTGCGTCGAGCTCGGTCCCGTCTCATGAGACAACCAGGCGTAAGCCCAAATAAACCAGGCACGAAGCCCAAACATATCCATAGAGAGAGAGAGAGAGACAGAGAGAAAGAGGGAGGTAGAAAGGGGGAGATAGAAAGAGGGAGGTAGAACCGGCCATCACAGGCCCACAAGCAAACCCGCATGCCATCCCGAGGGGTATTACTTCCCGCTCGAACCAACCGGTCAATAGCCCTACAGTAGAATTATTTTAGTTCGTTATTCTCAATAATGTTTTAAGAGTTGTACCATAAGTTATGATCAACAGTGTTGTGTGGATTTAATATCTTATCCTCAAGTCCGGGCCCCAGCCCATAGTCCACCACACAAACCACAATCCAAACCTCATGTGTTTATCATAACCAAACAAGTCATACTAGACATGCCTAATCAGGCACACCACGTCATAGGTAACATCAACATAATTCACTTTGCAAATAGAACAACAGCACAACAGGCAAGCATGCATACAGCATTCAAGACCAAACAAATAATACCACAGTATATACCAAGACAATCAACCGAGCATTGTAGGCAGTAATGCATACAAAGGTTTATAAGTCCTCACCTTGGCCATAATAATAGTCTCGGAAGCCAAAGCCTTAACCCGCCTCAACATTCCTATGTCCATAACGTCCTACGAACATACACCTCATATAAGAAGTTTATTCATGACAATTGAGTAAATGCATATTAATAACATGACCTCGAGTCAAACCCGTGACACTAAGCCCGTTACTAAAGATCAGGGTCTAAATCCAAACAACTCAAATCCCAAGTTCCGTACTTAACTTAACTCTGATTGTAGTCAATTGGGCCTAGAGTGTATTATCCCAAATCTCCAAAATACAACATTGGGCCTAAAGCCCACATCCATATTAGTCATTGGGCCTAACACCCTTCTAAGTCCAAAACCGAATCCCGGGCCTAAAGCCCATTATGAAGTGGGGCTTAAAGCCCGTTACCCAAGTCCAAAGGTTATCAATTATGTCCTCGGGCCTCAAGCCCATATTTTAAGGTCCATCATCACTAAGTATAAAATTTGGCTCAATGCTTACTTAAATCCAAAAACTATTCACAAGTTAATTATTTGGCCTGGGCCCTGTTTCCTAAAACCGTTCTAAGGTCAACCTGAGCCCAACTGTTCCCGGCCTATGGTTCTACCCGTGTCAGTAAGTTCCCGGTTATACACACTCACAGCCCCGCACCCCGTTATTCCACTAAATAACATCAATTTCCGATACACAATTATAATTACATTAATTATTACATGCCACGAATGAGTTTAAAAACATCAAATTACACATCGAGGGAATACCGTTAAATGCCGGGAAAAGAAGTTATGTCTTGCCGGGAAATCCCGAGCCTCGCCGGAAAATTCCCGAGCTCGCCGGATTCCGGTCAGTCTCGCCAAACAGTAACCCGACACCCCGGAGAAAGGCAACAGCAACCAAGAAAAGAACCTACGACAAACTGTCAAACCCAAACCTCACATCCATCATTCAATCCAAGAGAAACAACCCACAGGACATCAATTACCGAAACAAGACAAGAAAAGAATTGAGGGATTGAATCCTTACTCGGAAAACAAAACCCATATCCTAAGACGGATCCGTAAACCACTCGCAGCCTCACTGCTCGGAACATAAACCCGCAACGGCCAGAACCCGGATTTGACAAGGACGACCAGAAACCCACAAGCCGAAGAACTCCCAAACCTGGGAGCAGCACGCCAACATCCACGCGCCCAGCCACCAGCACCACCTTGCCTCGTCGCGTCCACTACGAGCAGATTCAAACCGCCACCCTCATCCACCGTGCACAGACACAGCACGTCTGCCCAGACAACCATAAGAGGACATCCAGAAACAAAAACCCAAACAAACACCGAATCAAATCGGTTAGTCCACACAACAACCCCCATTTAGTAAATCGGCCCCCAAAAATCAAAAAGGAAGAGGAAGAAAGAACAGGGGCAACGGTGAGGCTTACCAGGTGGTGGCGACTCCGCGCTTAGGCCTCCTCGTCAAGCCCCAAACCTGAGCTCGCACCCTCGATGTGCAGGCTACGGCGGCGGTGGTTCGAAGAGAGTGCAGCGAACGGCGACGGCGGCTCGACCTGCGCCTCGAGTTCCCGCACAAGGACCCATCACCAGACCTCCAGACCACGCCTCGCCGTTGCATCCACAGCGGCCAGACCAGGACCAAGAACGCGAGGAAGCCGGCGGCGCCTTCTATCCATGTGTTGCGCTCCACGTCGCGTGCAAAGCCTCGCCCCTCCCGATCTCTTCTGCAACAGCAACGACGGTGACTCGAGGAGATGGAGCACGAGTGGCGGCGGCAGCCGTAAATGCCACGATTTGAGGCGAGCAACAGATGGACGGCTGTGTGTCGTTGCAATTGCGATTCATGGAGCGGCGGTGGCGGCGTAAAGGAAGAGGAAAAAGAAATGGTGTCAATATGAGGTGGGGAGAAGAGAAGAGAACCGGATCGGGCAAGATTGTGAGAGGAAAAGTAAAGAAAAAGAGAAGAAAAGTTGAGAAGGAGGGGGAGCAGGGTGAGCCGTCGGGGAGAGAAAGAGAAGTGGGAAGGAGAGAGAGAAAAGAAAGATTATATATGCGCACTCTAGGGCTAGGGTTTCGACAATAGCAAAACGGCGTCGTTTTGCTTCCAAACGGCGTCATTCCGTCTACAAGCCCCTCCCCTGGTCAACCTCAAAATCAAAACGCATCCCTTTGTGTGTTTTAGGTTTTGGCTCTACCAAAACTACGTAGTTTTAGTAAAAACTACACCCCATCTTGTGTTTCACCACAAAATACAAATAAACTCCAAAAGAAATCCAATTACGGTTTAATTTCACCATTATTTAAATATTTCCAAAGAAAAGAAGAAGAAATTGATAATAATCTTCTTGACCTAAAATCCCGGAAATTCCTCGAGGGTAGAATTGGAAATAAAATTTAAAAATTCTTAAAATTCCATAGAAATTAATTACCGGAAATTCGGGGCATTACAGTTCTACCCCACTTAACAAAATTTCGTCCTCGAAATTTGCAGAATAAGTCAAGCAGCCAAGTGCTTAACCGACACAAACAAATATCACCCGGTATCAAAATACCGTTGGCCAAAACTACCAAGTAGAACCAACATGACCATCAATCACACTTCTAAGAACTCCGGTGTACCAAATCAATCATTGACATTAGTCCAACATGATTAATAAAGCATAGGATCACAGCAGTAACCCAATAGTTTAATCCAATCATCCTCTCCGTTGTTAATACAAGAATCCATAAACAATTTTATTTATCAACACTCAACCAATTCCATCCAATCCTCTAATCCATTAAGTATATCCTCAGATAACCGAACCCACAATTATTACCTAAGTAACAAGATCATCACCCCCAATGTGAATTCCTCAAAACCAACACTCCCTAACACATATTTCATGTTCTGAACCTCAAAGTAAATCCTCCATCATACACCAATTCAGCCAAAATCGTATATATCCCGGATCAAACCTTAGACACTAGGAACGAATCATCACCAAAATATCATATTTATAATTCCAAAACTTAGACTCCTCAAGACCCAAAACATCTTTTCATAACTCATGCTCACAATTCTATTCCTCAAATCATTCCTAGCACAAACACCAAAGTTTTTCTAATGAAGAAATTAAAATATCACTGTATCTCTCAACATATAATTAATAACTTAGCAATTGAATCCCAATACCCGAGATCAGCTCAAAATCAAACCTCAATATGAACATACTACTAGCATCCTACTTCCAACACATGGACTATAACCTCAACAGAAATTCATGATCAAAACCTTTTTATCACAATCACCATTAATATCCCCAAACTCATCAAAGTTAAGTACCTCAAGTATCACAAAAAGATTTTTCCCCCAAATATACCATTAGATCAACCTCAATTTAATTTCAAAAGTTATCAGCTCGAACTCCGCACAAGAATCAATCCACATAGAAAATTCATAAGCAAATTCAATTCCTCAAGCTCATCGAATCAAACCACAAAAAACATGATCACCATGATCACGAGAATCATATCCACAAGCATCATATCAGATCATCTCTTAATAGATGTAAACTCCAAAACAAAACCGATGGTTCTTACTTGCATTGGCCAGTTCGTCACAGACAAGGAACATAAACCAGGAATCAAGAGTCTACACCGACTCTAATAGATCAGTGGATAAACCACAAAATAAACTTTACTACAGCCTAAGCTGTAGAAGCCAGCATACCATTTCAATGACAATACCGGGTCACTTTGACCCTCAGCAGATGCGTGTCCTCCACCGGATCCATAGTACGACTCACTATATGAATGCATCTGACAATGCAACAAATGACTCAAAAAGGAGCAGACTTATGCACATAAGAACACAAAGCTTATTAACACATCCCAAAAGATCTACAGCCGGCTCCGCTACCAACTGAAACACCCGTGTCCCAATTTATTAATAAAAGTTATAAATTAATTGTGGATTGACCAAATTGCCCTTATCATTCCCGGGACACCCGTATCCCAAATCATCCATTAAAGAATGTATAGCATGTGAAGTGACCAAAATGCCCTTCTACCCGGGACACAATATCAACAACATAAACAATGAACAATTGTACAACAAATTACACAACAACGAGTATGCGGCGGAAGACTATACATATGATATCATGTATGCAGTGAAATCTATAGATCCGACCCGAGGAGAGGAAAGCACCGCCACCTGCTGATATGCTCTTCTGATCATCGATCAGCTAACCTGTGTAAAACTGTGAGGGGGTGAGACCAACCACTGTCTAACCGCAAACAAATAAACCAATAATATACAAATACAAATCAACTACAAGTACACCGGCATTAGGCAATAGCAAGCACAAACAATTCACAACACACCACACCAGTCATCACCAGACTTCAACCATCACTATCAATACTTATATTATTATCTTTGTTATTAGGTTTAAATATTTTATTAGGGCCCTCTACTGTGTGCGTCGAGCTCGGTCCCGTCTCATGAGACAACCAGGCATAAGCCCAAATAAACCAGGCACGAAGCCCAAACATATCCATAGAGAGAGAGAGAGAGACAGAGAGAAAGAGGGAGGTAGAAAGGGGGAGATAGAAAGAGGGAGGTAGAACCGGCCATCACAGGCCCATATGGAAACCCGCATGCCATCCTGAGGGGTATTACTTCCCGCTCTAACCAACCGGTCAACAGCCCCACAGTAGAATTATTTTAGTTCGTTATTCTCAATAATGTTTTAAGAGTTGTACCATAAGTTATGATCAACAGTGTTGTGTGGATTTAATATCTTATCCTCAAGTCCGGGCCCCAGCCCATAGTCCACCACACAAACCACAATCCAAACCTCATGTGTTTATCATAACCAAACAAGTCATACTAGACAGGCACAATACATCACATCAGACAAACAGGCCACATAATCAGGCACACCACGTCATAGGTAACATCAACATAATTCACTTTGCAAATAGCAACAACAGCACAACAGGCAAGCATGCATACAGCATTCAAGACCAAACAAATAATACCACAGTATATACCAAGACAATCAACCGAGCATTGTAGGCAGTAATGCATACAAAGCTTTATAAGTCCTCACCTTGGCCATAATAATAGTTTCGGAAGCCAAAGCCTTAACCCGCCTCAACATTCCTATGTCCATAACGTCCTACGAACATACACCTCATATAAGAAGTTTATTCGTGACCATTGAGTAAATGCATATTAATAACATGACCTCGAGTCAAACCCGTGACACTAAGCCCGTTACTAAAGATCAGGGTCTAAATCCAAACAACTCAAATCCCAAGTTCCGTACTTAACTTAACTCTGACTGTAGTCAATTGGGCCTAGAGTGTATTATCCCAAATCTCCAAAATACAACATTGGGCCTAAAGCCCACATCCATATTAGTCATTGGGCCTAAAACCCTTCTAAGTCCAAAACCGAATCCCGGGCCTAAAGCCCATTATGAAGTGGGGCTTAAAGCCCGTTACCCAAGTCCAAAGGTTATCAATTATGTCCTCGGGCCTCAAGCCCATATTTTNTAGAGTGTATTATCCCAAATCTCCAAAATACAACATTGGGCCTAAAGCCCACATCCATATTAGTCATTGGGCCTAAAACCCTTCTAAGTCCAAAACCGAATCCCGGGCCTAAAGCCCATTATGAAGTGGGGCTTAAAGCCCGTTACCCAAGTCCAAAGGTTATCAATTATGTCCTCGGGCCTCAAGCCCATATTTTAAGGTCCATCATCACTAAGTATAAAATTGGGCTAAAAGCTTACTTAAATCCAAAAACTATTCACAGGTTAATTATTTGGCCTGGGCCCGGTTTCCTAAAACCGTTCTAAGGTCAACCCGAGCCCAACTGTTCCCGGCCTATGGTTCTACCCGTGTCGGTAAGTTCCCGGTTATACACACTCACAGCCCCGCACCCCGGTATTCCACTAAATAACTTCAATTTCCGATACACAATTATAATTACATTAATTATTACATGCAACGAATGAGTTTAAAAACATCAAATTACACATCGAGGGAATACCGTTAAATGCCGGGAAAAGAAGTTATGTCTTGCCGGGAAATCCCGAGCCTCGCCGGAAAATTCCCGAGCTCGCCGGATTCCGGTCAGTCTCGCCAAACAGTAACCCGACACCGGAGAAAGGCAACAGCAACCAAGAAAAGAACCTACGACAAACTGTCAAACCCAAACCTCACATCCATCATTCAATCCAAGAGAAACAACCCACAGGACATCAATTACCGAAACAAGACAAGAAAAGAATTGAGGGATTGAGTCCTTACTCGGAAAACAAAACCCATATGCTAAGACGGATCCGTAAACCACTCGCAGCCTCACTGCTCGGAGCATAAACCCGCAACGGCCAGAACCCGGATTTGACAAGGACGACCAGAAACCCACAAGCCGAAGAACTCCCAAACCTGGGAGCAGCACGCCAACATCCACGCGCCCAGCCACCAGCACCACCTTGCCTCGTCGCGTCCACTACGAGCAGATTCAAACCGCCACCCTCATCCACCGTGCACAGACACAGCACGTCTGCCCAAACAACCATAAGAGGACATCCAGAAACAAAAACTCAAACAAACACCGAATCAAATCGGTTAGTCCACACAACAACCCCCATTTAGTAAATCGGCCCCCAAAAATCAAAAAGGAAGAGGAAGAAAGAACAGGGGCAACGGTGAGGCTTACCAGGTGGTGGCGACTCTGCGCTTAGGCCTCCTCGTCAAGCCCCAAACCTGAGCTCGCATCCTCGATGTGCAGGCTACAGCAGCGGCGGTTCGAAGAGAGTGCAGCGAACGGCGGCAGCGATCTCGACCTGCGCCTCAAGTTCCCGCAGAAGGACCCGTCACCGTACCTCCAGACCACCCCTCGCTGTTGCATCCACAGCGGCCAGACCCGGACCTAGAACGCGAGGAAACCGGCGGCGCCATCTGTCCATGTGCTGCGCTCCACGTCGTGTGCAAAGCCTCGCCCCTCCCGATCTCCTCTACAACAGCAACGACGGTAACTCGAGGAGAAGGAGCACGAAAGGCGGCGGCAGCCGTAAATGCCACGATTTGAGGTGAGCAATAGGTGGATGGGTGTGTGTCGTTGCAGTTGCGATTCAAGGAGCGGCGGCGGCGGCGTAAAGGAAGAGGAAAAAGAGATGGTGTCAATATGAGGTGGGGAAAAGAGAAGAGAACCGGATCGGGCAAGATTATGAGAGGAAAAGTAAAGAAAAAAGAAGAAAAGTTGAGAAGGAGGGGGAGCAGGGTGAGCCGTCGGGGAGAGAAAGAGAAGTGGGAAGGAGAGAGAGAAAAGAAAGATTATATATGCGCACTCTAGGGCTAGGGTTTCGACAATAGCAAAACGGCGTCGTTTTGCTTCCAAACGGCGTCATTCCGTCTACAAGCCCCTCCCCTGGTCGACCTCAAAGTCAAAACGCATCCCTTTGTGTGTTTTAGGTTTTGGCTCTACCAAAACTACGTAGTTTTAGTAAAAACTACACCCCATCTTGTGTTTCACCACAAAATACAAATAAACTCCAAAAGAAATCCAATTACGGTTTAATTTCACCATTATTTAAATATTTCCAAAGAAAAGAAGAAGAAATTGATAATAATCTTCTTGACCTAAAATCCCGGAAATTCCTCGAGGGTAGAATTGGAAATAAAATTTAAAAATTTTTAAAATTCCATTGAAATTAATTACCGGAAATTCGGGGCGTTACACTAAATTAGAGGAGACAATTTTTAGGATTAGTTTTTAGGATTTTCTTAATTTTTCTAGCACCCCAGAATTTTTTTCACCTTTTCTTACTTCATTAATAAGATAAAAATTAAAAAAAAAAAACAAAACACAAAAAAATCTGAAAAATATTTTAAAAAAACATAAAAAAATAAAAAAAAAATTGGGATTAGGACATACCGATTAGTGCACCGTGGCACACAAGGAGGACAATTAGCGCGCCCACGAGCTAGGAAAGGCGCACCAACGCGCGCAACCGACCAGATAGCACGCACCCGAGGAGACCAAGGCGCACCCGAGAGCACCCAGGCGCACCAATCGACGCACCAGCAGGCGAACCCGCGGGCGCGCCCACCAGCGCACCCGAGGAGACCAAGGCGCACTCGAGACGCACCAAAGGTATGCCCGCAGTAGCACCGACTCGAGCGTAGGGAGCCCATGAGCCGACTCCAAATTTTTTTTTTTTAGGGGAACCCTTTGCGATTTTTTTTAGTTAGTCCTACAACCACCAAAAATATATATAGGTTAGTATTCCTTTAGTTTTTAGGATTAGGATTTAGTTTTTATTTTATTTAGGGATTTTCTAATCCTTGGAGAAATAGGATTCCTAGAACACACCTACTATGAATACTAGTTTGAGGAGGATTCCTAGTACCCATAGGACTAGAAGTCGGCACCAACACCCTTTTTTCCACCGCCTCTAGAGCCTATAAATACACACCCATACCCCTCATATTTTTCCACACCAAAAACATTCAAGCTCTAGACATCCATACCTTAGTGCCGATTTCAGTTCCCTAGCATCCTTTAGGTTTTTCTTTGATTTCTTTTTCGTCTCCTACCCTTTCTAGCCTTGGTTCAAGATGACGTTTCCCACAAACAACCCTTGCCGACCCAACATCACCATCACGGACCATACCCCGCGCTTTATGCCTATGCCTAAGTTTACCGAGTACAATCCGGGATGGATTTCTGAAGCGAATCACGCTAGGTTTGACAAGCTGATTAGGAAACCTCTAATTCCTGCGTGGTACATTGATTTTGAGGTGGTTGAGTCTTACATTCTTGAGGAGCCGATTGGCAAGTACCTTGCCAACATAGGACTAGTCGATTTTTGCTAGATGAAGGAGCCGTCATATGAGGAGTTTACTTATAAGTTTCTTGCTACTTTTGGGAATGACGTGGATCTCATGGACATTCATGATCCCGGCTATGTCAAGTTTCGACTTGCAAGGAAAGATTATGAGATGAGCTTAATTGATTTCAACAAGATTTTTGATTTTGATGCCGAAGGATGGCGAGTTCCTAGCTGTGGCTTTAATGCAAGTGTCATGTGGAATACACTTTCCAGTCCTTCACTTGCGCGCTTGAAGGGTTTGGCTAATGACTTGTGCATTAAGGACAATGCACTAAGGTTGAGGAGAGTGATTCTTACTTTCTCTCTTACTTGGATTATCATTTGTTATGTGCTATACATGTTGTTAGAACCTATGTCTTCATGGTTCACTCATTACAGGTTTTGATAAATGACAAACCAAGGTCATAACCAAGATGAAGCAAAAAGAAATCAAGCAAACAAGTACTCAATCAAAGTGATCAAGAATTCAAGTGAAGATATGATCAAGAGTTGAAGTGCAAAGAAGAGCAAGAGAAGTTAGGACCCATTTGTACAAGGT
>JAKUCV010003623.1:2818-31678 GCA_028386065.3 Turnera subulata
TTACAAGGATTTCCTATAGATGAACTTTCTATATATCTTCATCCTTGTTGCTTCAAATCTTGTACTCCTTTGTCTTAGACTTGTGCTTCATTGATTGATGTCTTTTTGCTTTTCTTCAAGGAATGAATTCATGAATGGAGCTTTGGTTAGTTTGTCATTATCAAAACCCTGAAATGAAACATGGAAGCATTAGTCCTAACACAAGAAAATCCCAAGAGATGAGATGAGTCAATCACAAACCTCGGGATGAGATGATTCTCGAGGTGGAGCATGTGATGCTCCAATCATTGGTCCTCAACAATCACAGTCGTTATCCAAATTTGGTTGTTCCTTCCTAGCGTTGCTTCGTCTTTAAGTTTTAAAGACTCACCAACGAGGGGCATCTTTGAACACCCAAATTTGACCCATGAAAATTATATTGGGATTAGACTCCAGACATGTTTGAATCATAAGATCGATGAGTTAGTCTTGGGGTAAAGCATGGATGGGGTTTAATTTTAGTAGAATTTACACGTTATAGTAATTTACACTTTTATATGCCTAGGATTGATGAGACGATTTAATCATAGGATATGTTAGGGACTAATTTGCTAAAATATATTTTATCTCAATAAATTTGGGCTAGTTTATTTATTAAACCCAATTATATTTATTCGTGGGTTGAAGATAAATGTACGGGTTCAATTTAATAAGGTATGGAATTTTCTTCAAAATTGCACAACCCATTAACACCTTGCTTGCAGATAAATTTAGCTCTGATTTTCGTGGGAAATCAGAGTTAAAACATTCCTTAATAGCAACGATGTTTTTGGTATGATTTTGGCTTATAATGAGGAATCAATGTATAATTAGTCAATTAGGAGATGATTGAGAGGAGTAGTAATCAAGAAAGCAGAGGATTCTGGGCAGTCTAGGGGTTAATTACGCGGTAGGATCAATCAGGGAGGAATTAGGGGAGATATGGGACCGAAAAAGGAAAGAACGGGTGAGACGCGTAGGCACGGGCGGTCATCTCGGGATGACCGCCCGGCCTGGCTGTCATCCGTAGGATGACCGCCGACCATGGCGGTCATGCACACCCAGAAACGCATTTTCTCCCCAATTTTCGCCCGTAATCTGATTCTACTCGGGTTTGGCCCAGATTTTTGGCCATTACCTTGATCATTAAGCTGGTCCATGCCCCTAGGCTACCCAGAACACCATAAATAGGACCCTCCTCTCACATTTTAAGAGGGACATTCGATTACACAAATACTCTTCGTAAAGCATGAAAGCATGGAGAAACTCTGTCTCTCCTAGCTTAAGAAATAGTTCCATAGGCAGTACTCTGGTAGAATTTCGTAGGCAGCATCATCCATTGAGGACAACAAAGGGGAAAATCAAGAAGAACTCCAAGATTGAGTTGAGGAGTGGTAGGAAATTGTGTGCAAGGCACAATCCAAACCAAGGAGCTAGAGGAGGGCTACAAGAGATAATCCTAATCCCTTTTTGTCTGACCAATTATTGTTGAGATGTTGATGATGATGTGACTGTTGTGATGCCATGTCAAGAACTACGTGGGCTTTGAACCAGGTCGCCGGGGTACGTAGGTGGTTTCTAGTGGTGGAAACTCAAGCCCAATCTTCTTCTTCTCCCCTTTCTACTTAATATTCAGTTATTACGTGTTTTGGTGCTCACACTTGCACACTTGCACAAGGCATACAAAATCCTCTAATTGCACAAAATTTCACCCCAATATGGATGGGTGCCTAACACCTTCCCATCCATGATGAATCCTCGGGTCCAGCATCTTTGGTTCGTTATCCAGTAGCCTAAATGGACTCACCTAAAGGGCTTTTCCCAAGTTTTTGTCCCTTAATAAAATTTGGGTGGCGACTCCAAAGATGTTGGATGATGGTTATGAAGAAGGTGTAAGGGGAAGGTGAATAGGCCCAAGTGATTTTGGGTCGGGTATTCACAGATAGATGATATGATTCTATTACCTCGGGATGAGATGATTCCCGAAACTTGGGATGAGATGATTCCCATGTCGAAACCCAGTTGACAAGGATGGGAGTATTCCTTGTTGACAACCCGATAGATGAGATGATTCTATCACCTCGGGATGAGATGATTCCCGAGACTTGGGATGAGATGATTCCCAAGTCGAAACCTGGATGACAAGGATGGGAGTATTCCTTGTTGACAACCCGATAGAAGAGATGATTCTATCACCTCGGGATGAGATGATTCCCTAGACTTGGGATGAGAAGATTCCCAAGTCGAAACCTAGCTGACAAGGACAGGAGTATTCCTTTTCGAAAACCCGATAGATGAGATGATTCCCGAGACTTGGGATGAGATGATTCCCAAGTCGAAACCTAAATGACAAGGATGGAAGTATTCCTTGTTGACAACCCGATAGATGAGATGATTCTATCACTTTGGGATGAGATCATTCCCAAGACTTGGGATGAGAAGATTCCCAAGTCGAAACCCAACTGATAAGGATGGGAGTATTCCTTGTCGACAACCCGATAGAAGAGATGATTCTATCACCTCGGGATGAAATGATTCCCGAGACTTGGGATGAGATGATTCCTAAGTCGAAACCCAGCTAACAAGGATGGGGGTACTCCTTGTCGACAACTCGATAGATGAGATGATTCTATCACCTTGGGATGAGATGATTCCTAGAATCCAAGGGCCCGCCTCTCAGAACTTCAGGATGAGATGTTTCCTGGAGATGAGCATGGGATGCTCCAAAACTTGGCACACACACTACACATTATCATTCAAATTTGGTTGTTCCTTCCTTACGTTGTCTCGTCCTTAGTCTCTAAGGACTCACCAATGAGGGGCATCTGTGAGCACCCAAATTTGACCCACGAATTTTTCTCAAAGTTTAGGTTTTAAACATGTTTTAACTTAGGGTTAATGAGATGATTTGATCCTAGGAGTAAGACACGTTAAGAATTTATCTTAGTGGAAACAATGCGTTTTAGAAATTTGAGCCATTGTATATTGGACTACTAGGATTAATGAGATGATTTAATCTTAGGGAAAAATATATAATAAGGTTTATTTACACTTAAATGTGTTTATTTCATTACTTGGCCCTCTTATCTATCTTTAATCCAATTTTAATGAGATGATTTATCTTTGGATTTAAGGAAGGGTTTGAGAGCCCAAGTTAATAGATTCTCTAGAGTTTAGTTAGCCCACAAACACTTTACTTGCACACTAATTTTGGTTCTGATTTTCGTGGAAAATCAGAATCAAATCACCCTTTAATTGGTAAAGGTGTTTTTGGTATGATTTTGCCTAAAATTGCTGTTAATGTATAATCAATCAATTATGGAATGATTTAGAGGAGTAATCAAGTAATTGAGTGATTCTTGGATGATTAGGGGTTGATTACGGGGTAGGATCAGATCAGGGCTGAATTAGGGTGATTGGGGGTTCGAAAATGGAAAGAATGAGTGACACGCGGGGTGACCGGCGGTCCTCTCGCGATGACCGCCAGGTGTTGGAGGTCCTCCTCACATGACCGCCAGCACTGGGGGTCATCCAAAGGATGACCGCCGGCAGCGGCAGCCATAGGTTCCCAGATCCCCCGACTTTCTCCGATTTTGTTTCTAATTCGATCCTACGCGGTTTTGGAGAAAATTTTCGGGCATAATCTTCACCATTAAGCAGGTCCATACCCCTAGACTTCCCAGAATACTATAAATAAGACCCCTCACACACATTTCAGGGGGGGATCACAAACTTTTCTCACATATACACCTATAAGCCTTGAGTGCTTGGAGAAACTCTACTTCTCCAAGCCTAGAAATACATTCTTTAGGTAGAAACTCTGGAGTAATTTCGTGGGAGGCTTCAGCAGTAGTGCAACAGTGAGAGGTCAAGAAGAGGATCAAACATAGAGCTTAGAAGCGACAAGAAGGTGGGCGTAGAACTCAACCCATTGCATGCAGCTAGAGGAGGACTACAAGAGGTAACACTAAATCCTCTTTTGATTGATCTTTGTTGATTATATGCTGATGCTTTTGATGATGTAGGTGGCCGATTTGTGCCATGTTTAAAACTATGTGGCTTTGACCCCGATCAGTCGGGTACGTAGGTAGTCTCGTTCTTAAAACGGGATGCAAGCCAAATCTCCTTCTTCTCACCTTCTCTTTATATTTCCATACATGCATACTTTCACTAGGCACACTTGCATTTTACAGTTGCACATAGTCTCGACCCAACACGAATGGGTGCCTAACACCTTCCCATCTGTGACGAACCCCCGATCCCACGACTTTGGTTCGCCATGACCATGTAGCCTAATGGAGTCACACTAAGGTTTTCCCCAAGTTTTGTCCTTAATAAAACTTGGGTGGCGACTCCAATGTCATAGGATTGACCCGAGGAAGAAGGTGAAAGGAATAGGTGAATAGGCCCAAGTGATTTTGGGTCGGGTATTCACAGCAGTTCGGTATGCCCATAGTGCATCGTCTAACTTTGATGACCAATCCTTCCGGTTAGGATTCACTGTCTTCTCTAGTATCCTCTTTACTTCCCAGTTAGAAACCTCAGCATGTCCACTTGTTTGTGGATGATATGGTGTTGCAACCTTGTGCTTCACTCCGTATTTTCTCAATAACTCCTCAAACCTCTTATTGCAAAAGTATGTCCCTCCATCACTAATGATTCTGCGTAAAGTACCAAATCTGGTGAAAATATTTTTTTTGAGGAAATTAATAACTGTCTTTCCATCATCATGAGGCACTGCTACTGCTTCTACCCATTTGGACACGTAGTCTACTGCAACTAGGATGTATCGATTGGTGAACAATGCGGGGAATGGCCCCATAAAATCGATACCCCAAACGTCAAATAACTCTACTTCGTGAATTCCTTGTTGCAACATCTCGTTTCTCCTGCTGATATTCCCTACTCGTTTGCAGTTGTCGCATGCTTTCACAAAAATTTCGCATCACAAAACATCGAAGGCCAGTAAAATCCCGATTGCAATACCTTCGTGGCAGTTTTCCATACACCAGAATGTCCTCCGTAAGGTGCGGCATGACATTTTTCCAAAATTGCCTTACTTTCGTCTTCAGGAATGCATCTCCGAATGATGTTGTCATTGCACCTTTTGAAAAGCAGCGGCACTTCCCAAAAATAATCTCGCACATCGGCAAGAAATTTTTTTTTTTGATGCCATAAAATCCCCGGTGGTAAAATTCGGCTTACAAGGTAGTTGATGAAATCGGCGTACCGAGGAGTTTCTTTAGTAGAAATCGCATTGACCATGGCGAGGTAATCGTCCGGCAGTGCGTCATTAATTGGCTTCTCCTCTTCTTGCTTCTCGTCTTTTACATTACCATCATTAAAATCAACTCGGAAACAACTGTCTTCTTCAAGTGGTCCTTCGGTTGCAAGGAAGACATTGAACTCGATTTTCTCATTCCCAATCCTCAAAGTAAGCTTTCCATCACGAACATCAATTTGAGCTCCAGCAGTAGCTAAGAACGGCCTCCCAAGAATAATCGGCATTTGAAAATCAATCTCCATGTCGGGCACCACAAAATCGACTGGTACAAAGAATTTCCCAACCTTGATTGGAATATCCTCCAATATCCCGCTGGATATTTGATAGATCGATCCGCAAGATGAAGAGAGATGGTAGTCGGCTTCATGTCTCTAATATTTAGCTTCTCAGCAATTCGCTTTGGAATAAGACTAACACTGGCTCCAAAATCACATAGAGCTCGCTCAGTGCACATAGAACCAATATTGCAGGAATAGAGAAACTTCCAGGGTCCTTCAGTTTCAGCGGTAGCTTGTTCTGCAGGATTGCACTGCACTCCACCGTCAAATCTACTGTCTCGTAATCTTCTAGCTCCCTTTTGCTAGAAAGAATTTCCTTGAGAAATTTAGCATAAGCAGGAATTTGAGAAATTACTTCAGTAAATGGAACATTAATATGCAATTTCATTAAATGTTCAAGAAATCTCCCAAATTGTTCTTCTTTTTTGCCCTGCTGAAGTCGCTGAGGGAATGGAACTGGTGGTTCATAAGCTTTGACTTCAGGCCATATCTCCTACAGTTGCTCTCTTTTCTGCTTTGCTAGCTTCTACTTGGGAATCCACTTCTCTTGCTCTTGCTTCTTTTCCTCTGCTTCCTTTTCTGGTAACTGCTTCTCTGCTTTCGGTGGCTCATCTTTTTCTTCTTGCTTAATGATGGTGTCGGCTTCATCTTCTTTAGGTGGATAGGGATCATCTAACTGCTTTCTGCTTCTAAGTGCTATAGCCTTGACTTGCTCTCTCGGATTAACTGTGGGCTGTCCTGGTAGGTTTCCTGGTGTCCTCATGATCGCCTCTGCTTACTGCGCAAGTTGAGTCTCAAGCATCTTCGAGTGAGTCTCCATATTTGCCGTCCGATTGTTGAATACTTGCATCATCTCCGCTTGCATATGTTGAGTCTCCATTTTGGCTTTCTTCATAGATGTAAGATCCATGTCTTGATTCTTCAGAATTTGCATGCTTGAACTCTTCTGCCCATAATCGTTCCTTTGAAAACCGCCTTGCTGGTTCGGGTTGGTCTCCCTCCATGAGAAATTAGGATGATTCCTCCATTCTGGATTGTATGTGTTGGTGTAGGATCCTCATTGTTGTTGGCGTTGATGAATGTAATTCATCTGCTCAATGGTCAACTCGTCTCCGGTTGGACAATTCATTAAAATTGTGTCCAGTACCTGCACATTTATCACAAATCAAACTCGGCATTACAGCAGCAACACATGATTTTACCTGCTGACTCAAAGAATCTAGCTTCGAATTAAGCATTGTCACTGTCTCCACTTCCAAAATTCCAGCTACTCGCTCGTTGTTTGATCGTGAAGAGCTCTGGTAACTGTTACTCGCCATTGTCTCACACTTCTGATACGCCACATCTGGTGCTTGCTCCATGAATGCCCCTCCTGAAGCTGCGTCCAAACTCATGCGTAAAGGCACATTTAAACCATTAAAGAAAGTTTGAACTACAAGCCATTCGGGTAATCTATGTTGTGGGCATCACTGAGTAAGATCCTTGTAACATTCCCATGCTTCACAAAAACTTTCTCCATCGAATTGAGCGATTGATGTAATCTTGCTCCGGATACGTGCTGCTTTGTCAGGCGGATAGTATTTTGCAAGACAAGCCTTTGAAAGCTCCTCCCACGTCTTGTATTTTCCAGCTGCTCCTGATTTCAACCACTTCTTAGCCTTGCCTTGAAAAGAAAACGGGAATAAACGAAGTCGAATTGCATCATCAGTCACCCCATTGATCTTGATTAAATCACAAATCTCCATAAACGTCTGTAGATGTTGATTCAGGTCCTCATTATCCAAGCCTCCAAATTGTTCCTGTTGCACCATGTGAATAAGTGTTGTCTTCAGTTCGAAATTGTTGGCATTGATCGCTGGCCTTGCAATGCTCGACTGCACTATATCTGATAGCTTCCCGCAAGTATACGGGATTGTTGTAGTACCAAGGTCATCTCACAGGGATCTTTGTTAAGTACTATTCAACTAAGCAACTTATGATTATCTAGAGAAATAAATAATGTTGAGGATTGATGTTTGAATTGGAAAACGAAAGCGAATAGAAACGATGAAAATTCAATAATATTAAATATCTAGGACTTCGAGGGATTCCTTGCTAACATTTCCATGCAATTAAGCTCAGCATAAGCAGACCATGTTCTGTCACCACATAGCTAGCCTATGTAAAATCTATAAATTAATTCTGAAAATAAACTCTCTTAAAAGAATCAGTAAATCTAAACTAGATCGATAACCTACTCTCGTAGTGCCGTAAAATCCCTTCCTAGTTTACGTCCACTATCCATTTTCCAGTGATGAAATAAACTAAGAGCATTAAGAAATTTACCTACTTAATCTCCAATAAAAAACACGCCTCCCTCAAGGTCGGTTTTTATAGCCCGGTTAATGTTTTTCTATAGGCAAACGACGGTGTCACTTAACGTTTCCCTATTACAAATTTATGCTAAACGATGGCCAGTCAATTAACATAGTGAAGATTCATTACCGGATTAAAAGAGAATAAATTCAGAAATAAAACTTTAATTAAATGAGCATGGAAACATTACCAAGCTCATCCCCTAATCCTAGACAAGAAAATTAGCTAGACATAACAATTAGAAAGAAGACAAAAGTAAAATGGAAATACATTAAGGGAGGAGTAAAGGAAGAAGACGAATTACAAATGATGACGAATATAGCTCCTCTTCAATAATGTAGTCTCCACATACAAAAGCCTTTTACAATTCTAATTGCAAAGAGAAAAGCTAACTACCTAGTATTCTATTTTGTCTTTTTGCAGGGAGTGTGTGATGATGTCCTTTAGTGAGCTTGGTGCTTGTCCTTTTATAGTACAAAGGAGGAAGGGAAAGTGGCTGAAAAATGACCATCTATTGGCGCCAAATGAGGAGCAAAGTGCCACCTTTCTTGCGCCAAAAATCGGTGAAGTGGACCGCTTCACATGCGCCAAAATTAGTTGCTGCAATTGCCACCTTTGAAACTCCCACATGCATGCAAGACTAAGTCTTCTCTTCCTGCTCCTTTTCCTCACGTCATGCAGAAAAGGACAAGTGGTCAAGTGGACCAATTCTTCTTCCTAGATAAGTGCATTCATCCAATATTAGTGGAGAGTGGTACACTTGTGTAATCACCCAAACCACCTCCAAATATAGCATGTGGACCACCAAAATCTATAGAATAATTTTCAGATCATTTCTGGAAATTCTGGGCAAAAATCTTGAGGATTAATCCGGGCTTGCCACGTTGCCATGGACTGCCCATGCTGGAACGTTCTGCATGGGCTGCTTGTGCAGGAATTGTGCTACTAGCCCAAAATCCATCATTTATTTATAAATTCTGCATAAAAGTGTTAGAATTTGAACAAAGGGAAATAAAGAGGTAAATGAGGAGAAAATGATAAAAAGTAAAATAAAATAATGAAATAAACAATATTTTGCAAGTTAAAAACCGTAAAAAGGACCTGTAAATGAGTGCAAAAGGTGCACTCATCACCACCCCAAACTTAAGATTTTGCTTGTCCGCAAGCAATTATCGTGAAAACCGGGATGAAAACATGTTACCATTGGAATCAACGGAACCCAATCAACCAAAGTTACATGGAAAGTCTCTAATTGTCAAGAACGAAGCCTCGGTATCCAACCTGAAAGAATCGTGAGAAAAGGTGCCAAGATGGTCCGAATATGAACTTTGTTAGGCAATTAATCCCATTGATTCTAATTCACAACTCCCCTCTTTGTTTGCTAATAATAATAAATTTGGCATTTGTAAAAACAAAAATGGGGTCAAATAGGCAAATTCACTTCCTGATCTCCACTATTGACAAGGATAGATTTACAGGGATCAAAAGGTCTTTATTCGGGTTGAAATGAGGCTTGGGTTATGTTTAAGAAAGAAAGGGATAAAGGAATTCAAAAGATGCAAATGCCCAAAAAGAGAATCTTACCGTAACATAGCCAAGCAAGGTGTCTTCAGAATGGTTCTAAAGAACATTGTGCGCGCCATGGAGAGTTTGTGTTGCCTTCTTTCTTTTTTCTCTCTTTTTTTTTGTGAGATACATCAATTATGTGCATTGTATCTTTTTCTTTCCTTTTTCCTTTTTTTTTTTTTGAAAACAAGGGCAAATGATCTCTCCAATGTCGACAAAGGTTGCTTGTGTTGTGTCTGTGTGTAGATGAACCACCACTTTTCTTGATGATAGGCATAAGTTAACGAAAGATGAATTCGAGCAAATGCACATGGGTGGATATCTATGAAAAATATGGTGATAGCCATAGGTTCAAAGGGTATAGGTGGTGAATGTGGGTTTTCCAACGAAGAATGGCTATCAGAAAGAAGGCTCAAAGTGGTTTACGAAGGTGAGTGTATATACACGGGTAGGCTATGTGGTTTGTGTGGGCTGCAAAAGAATGCCTTAATCCTATCCCTGAAAAACTATCCTTGTAATAATTTCGCTTTGATCGGGTTGTGAACCTGTTCTAAGACCCAAAAGATTTATGCCAAATGTGTTTAAACAAAAACAAGCAAAGTCAGGAGGTTAGAAGTGAATTGAAACCAAATGGAAAAATTTACCAACAACGCAACTCAGCCATTTGGGAACTCATCCCCAATATTTTTGCAAGCGGACACGAGACTCGATCATAGAAATACGGAGAAATCCTTGTACTTGTGTCAGATTCGGCCCAATTAAGCCCAACGGGTTCGTCTGTAACTTGCAAAAGTTTATTCAAACAAAAGAAAAAATGAAAAATAAACTAAAAAAAATTACTTATTATCATTCTAAGAAAGCTAAAAAGAAATAAAAGGCCGCAACCACTATGCTGAAAGTATAGCCACCCCAAACTTAAAACTTGCAGTGTCCTCACTGCACAAAAATAGGTTCGAAAAATCCAAAAAAAAAAAACAAGGGCAGCAATTATATTTAGCAGAAGAGCTTGCGGACCAAAATGTTTAAAAGAAAATAAATTGAAACCGCAAAAGAACTAAAGGAACCTGAACTTGGTGCTTTTTTATTTGCGGAAAAAAAGGGAAAGAATAGTGGGTTGCCTCGCACAAAGTGCTTCTTTAACGTCTTGTAGCTGGACTCGATGCCCTTTGTGCTGAAGGTGGATCAAGGAACGGTTTCACTACCTCCTGTCCGGTAGGCTCTCCAGGATCATAAAGCTTTGGCACCAGACTCGGTTTCCAATTCTGAGGTCTTGTTTTTGGATGATACTCCCATGCCAGTGTTTGGTGTTAGTGTCATATGCCCAAAAGCCAATCAATGGATGATTGTTTGTAGTCATGTATACACATTAAGGTTATTCCAGTAAATATCGTTTTTGAGATAAACGCTTGCACATATTTATAACCCTAGAATATTTCATATTCTTAAATGTCCCTAGTCGATTATTATTATGGATGGGTTGTAATAATAAATTAAGACTAGCGTATGTTGAGAACTTATATGTGATATGAATTCTACATACG
This sequence comes from Turnera subulata, assembly GCA_028386065.3. Taxonomy (NCBI): domain Eukaryota; kingdom Viridiplantae; phylum Streptophyta; class Magnoliopsida; order Malpighiales; family Passifloraceae; genus Turnera; species Turnera subulata. The sequence continues at coordinate 13,861 of JAKUCV010003623.1, forward strand.
GGTACAAGTTAGAGAACTTGTGGACTGGACCGACCCACATAAGAACGATACATGGAACGTTATATGTATGTCGATAGCGGTTCTTATAAGTATTGTCCTTAGACCTGAGATCATCATGGTTCCCAACATATGAGTCGTATACTTTGATATTACTCTTGGCTATTTCGTAAATGAGTAGACTTGGTGTAATCATTGGGTATATGATAAATATGTAGTGGGTTTTTTATGATCCAAAGGGGATTCGTCCAACCCATATAACAGGTACATTATCGGATGGTTTCTTGATAGAGTTGAACCGGAAATGCATGGCCATGCTCCGATTATGATATGGTGATATCATAGGTATCCGTTTTACGCGGTTAACTCGAGGATCAAGAAACCGAGATTAAACATATGCGAGATTGACATATTCCATGTCTCGTGTTTAATCTTGATAATGGGACGAAGGGACGATGACATGTTTGCGAGGCATATGAATCAGTACTGATCTTGTCGTTCGGGTAACAATGATGTGTTGCTAGACGCCGCTCTTAGCTTATAATTGTAAATGAGATTTTAAAATTATTACCAAACGTTACAAGTGCCTACAGAGTGACACATATAGAATCGTTGATTCGAGCAGGTGGTTGAACCTTGGTTGGACCATGGTTGGACCGTGGTTGGACCAGGGTCGTTTTGGGCTCGTTTGGTTCAGTTATTGACAGAATTATTGGACCAAATTAGTGCTGTGATGAGTGTTTGTACTTTAGTGGAGACATGGTTATGTGGAGACATAATCATAAATGATAATGGGCCAATATGTTGGCCATTATCCCATTGTCTTTTTAGCACTAATTGGGGTAGAGTAATCAGATTACTCTTGTCCCTTCTCACTCTCTCTTGCATTCTGAATTTTGGGTTTTTCAAAGCAAGAAACACACACACTTCTTCCTCTCTTGTTTGTGAAAGAAAGAGATACCATAAACGCCACATATAGCTCCCGGAAATCCGTAGCTAGCACTATGGTTCGGGAGTGCTCGGGGGTTGGAGATCGTGAGACGATTCCGGCCGGTGATTGACGGTTCGTGTGGATATCGTAGAGGAGCAGGATATCCTTCCGGCTCTAGCTGATTCGGTTCTTCAGTTAGGTGAAAGATCCTAACCGTTTCAGGTATGTTTGTTTTTTGTTGTTCGGTTTAGTTGCTTCACTTGGATCCTCCAAAGTTTCCGGGTCTTTCCGCTGCACTTGATTGTCAAGTTTGCATGCCCGGATACTTACAGTGGTAGCGGAGCCTCTTGTGAAGCTCTAAACCAAATTTATGTGCATATGTTGATATGTTCATGCAAATATATATGATGTGTTATATGTGATGTAGCATGATCATTATATGTTGAGTTCATTATGTATATGTGATATATATATATATATATATATATATATATATGTGTTGGTGTTGGTTTGTGTCAAAAGTGTTTTGACAACAAGAACTTGATTGGTATGTGATATCAATCAAGGAGTAATTGGCAGTAAGTTGAAGGGGTTCGACAAAACGAAAATCGATCGTCGGTTTTCGGAAGGAACGATGGTCATTCTAGTGCTGCAGGGCCAGGACATCGATGTTCATAAGATGGACATCGATGTCCACATGAGGATTTGCCTTGGCCGAGCCTGTTCTATGAAAGGTTGGCCTTGGCAGATTCACATGAACATCGATGTCCAAGAGCCTTGTGAGATTGGTTTGAGATTCCAGAGACCAAATAACATCGATGTTCACTTTATAAAATCGATGTCCTTATGTTCCAGAGTCTCAAACATCAATGTTTAAAGGTTAGACATCGACGTTTAAAACTACTGCCAAGTTTTTGGACCTTCGGAACTTTCCAACATCGATGTCCAAGAGTTGAACATCGATGTTCTTGAGTTCCAGGGGCCAATGAACCTTTGGAACTTTCCAACATCGATGTCCAAGAGTGGAACATCGATGTCTAAGAGTGGAACATCGATGTTCTTTAGCTCTGCCAAATAGTTTGGACTTCCAGAGCCTCAAAGGACATCGATGTTCATGACAGGACATCGTTGTCCTTGTGTTCCAGAGGCCAAATGACATTGATGTTCAAGATAGGACATCGATGTCCTATAGTACCCGAGGCCAATGGACATCGATGTTCAGAAATAGACATCGATATCCTTGTGCATTACCAAGGAGTTGGGGAGAATAAGATTCTCAAAGACATCGATGTTCACTTATGGGCATCGATGTTTACATGTATTTTTGGTTTCCAAATTTACATAACATCAATATATGATTTGTTGATTATATGCATGTGATGTATGATCATATGTTGATGTAAATATTAAGTTCTTAGTTGCCTTCCATGATAAGCACTCATCATTGCTTAGATCAACACTTGGTAGGTTTTGCCAAAGCAAGGTGCCAATGTTTATCCTAGCAAGGTGCGACGCGAAAATTGTAATATCGGAACTGCTTATTATGGTGTTGAACTTAACTAGGTCATCTTAATAGGATTAAGGACTCAGAGGCAAGAAGTTGAGCTAAGTCTATGAGATAGACAAGAACAAGTGTTGTACACTCAACTATCCAAGAGTTACATGAGATGTAATTGACAAGAGTTGTCTACCTAAATAGCTATGAAGTAAGCGATCAGCCAAAGCTGACTTATCTAGTAGTGAAATATGGGTCTTGGCCTTCATATATAATTGTTTTGATTTATATAGTAGGAGAATCATTTAATAGAATCCCTTGTTAAACGATTTTGTATGCATGACTCTTATTTGTGTCAGTTGATAATTGTTGTAGAATTTCAATGGCACAAAACACTAGCACAATATCACTGCGATCGGTCCTTTAGAAGGAAAAAGCTGAATGGGAATAACTTCCTAAAATGGTATCGTAATTTGAGGATAGTCCTCAAATAAGAAAATAAATTGTATGTCCTCGAAGGGCCTGTTCCAAATGAACCGGCGCCTAGTGCTTCTAGGGCAGGAAGGGATGCTTACAAGAAGCATCTTGATGATGCATTGCATGCATCATGCCTTATGCTTATAACCAGGGACTCTGAGCTTCAGAAGCAACATGAGAAATTGGGGACGTTCGATGTGATCGAACACCTGAGAGGTATGAAACCTCTAAGGCATTGTTCCAATGCAGGATGACTGAGTCATCACCCGTAAGACCTCATGTGCTCAAAATGATTGGATACATTGAGAGCCTTGAGGATCTTGGTTTTCCTTTGCAGAAGGAGTTGGCTGTTGTTCTAGTCCTGCAATCGTTGTCGGATAGTTACAAACAATTTGTCATAAACTTCAAAATGAATCATTTTGACAAATCATTGTCTGAGATGCTCAACATATTAGGAACAGCTGAGCAACAGATGAAGGAAAACAAATCCAACAGCATTATGATGGTTGGAAGTTGCAAGGGAAAGGGTAAGGGCAAGGTGAAGAAATTGTTAGTGTAATATGCCCAAAAGCCAATCAATGGATGATTGTTTGTAGTCATGTATACACATTAAGGTTATTCCAATAAATATCGTTTATGAGATAAATGCTTGCACATATTTACAATCCTAGAATATTTCATATTCTTAAATGTCCGTAGTCGATTATTATTATGGATGGGTTGTAATAATAAATTAAGACTAGCGTATGTTCAGAATTCATATGTGATATGAATTCTACATATGGGTACAAGTTAGAGAACTTGTGGACTGGACCGACCCACATAAGAACGCTACGTGGAACGTTATATGTTTGTTGATAGCGGTTCTTATATGTATTGTCCTTAGACCTGAGATTATCAAGGTTCCCAACATATGAGTCGTATACTTTGATATTACTCTTGGCTATTTCGTAAATGAGTAGACCTTAGTGTAATCATTGGGTATATGATAAATGTGTAGTGGGTTTTGTATGATCCAGAGGGGATTCGTCCAACCCATATAACGGTATATTATCGGATGGTTTCTTGATAAAGTTGAACCGGAAATGCATGGCCATGCTCGGACTATGATATGGTGATATCATAGGTATCTGTTTTACACGGTTAACTCGAGGATCAAGAAACCGAGATTGAACATATGCGAGATTGACATATTCCATGTCTCGTGTTTAATCTTGATAGTGGGACGAAGGGACGATGACATGTTTCCGAGGCATATTGAATCAGTACTGATCTTGTCGTTCGGGTAGCAATGATGTGTTGCTAAACGCCGCTTTTTGCTTATAATTGTAAATGAGTTTTCAATTATTGCTGGACTTTACAAGTGCCTACAGGGTCACACACTTAGAGCCGTTGATTCGAGCTGGTGGTTGAACCATGGTTGGACCATGGTTGAACCGGGTATTTGAGCTTGTGGTTGGACCGTGGTTGGACCAGGGTCGTTTTGGGCTGGTTTGGTTCACTAAATGTCTGATTTATTGAACCATAATCAGTGCATGGTGATGTGTAATCCCATTAAGACATTAGTGGAGACATCATTAGCTAAAAGCTAATCGTGTTGGCCAAAGGTGTTGGCCACTTTGTCCCTTGCTTTTGTGAGTGGGATTAGACTAAGCATAATCTGATTATGCCTTGGGTCTTCATCACTTTGAGTCTAAAAGTTTTCAGAGCATTGAGAGCTTGAGAGAGTCTTGAGTGTTCTTGAGTTTTCAGACTACACACCTTCTTTGAGAAAGAAAAAAATACCACAAACTCTAGCTTCCGAAAACCTGCTGCTAGCACATCAGTTCGGGGGTGCTCGGGTTGGTAGTCGTGTGACGATTCCAACTAGTTATCACGGTTCGTGTGGATACCATAGAGGGGCGGGATTGCTGTCCGGCTCTTGCTGATTCGGATCATCAGTTGAGTGAAAGACCTCAACCATTTCAGGTATGTTCATTTTTGTTGTTCGATTTAGTTGCTTCACTTAGATTCAACAAGGTTTCCGGGTCTTTCCGCTGCTCTTGATTGTCAAGTTTGCATGCCCGGTGACTTACAGTGGTAGCAGAGCCTCTTGTGAAGCTCTAAACCAAATTGTTGTGCATATGTGATATGTTCATCTTAATGTATGTGATATGTTAAGTTCAATTTGGTATATGTGATATGCTGAATTCATTTTGTATATATGTTATGCTGAATTCATTTGTATATGTGATATATGTTGAAGTTATTTTGTCAAAAGTGTTTTGATGCCAGGCACTTGATTGGTATGTGATATCAATCAAAGTGGGTTTTGGTAGAAAGTCGAATGAGTTCGACAAGGGTGCTTGAATGGTATATGATACCTGCAACATCGATGTTTAAGGTTTGAACATCGATGTTCTCTTAGGTCGATTGTCGGCCAAGAGGTCAAAACATAGATGTTTAAGTGTTAACATTGATGTTCTATCCATTCGCCAACCTCAAACATCGATGTTTGATTGTCAACATCGATGTGCTGAGGGTTCGGCAACCTCCAACATCGATGTTTTATTTTCAACATCGATGTTCTGAGGGTTCGGCAACCTCCAACATCGATGTTTTATTGTCAACATCGATGTTCTGAAGGTTCGACAACCTCCAACATTGATGTTTGATTGTCAACATCGATGTTCTTTGGATTCGCAAACTTCAAACATCGATGTTTAAGGGTTAAACATCGATGTTCTGGAATCCAGTGAATTCAAATGCGAATTCGGGGCAGAAGGAGGCAGAATTGGTGTCTGGCCTGAACAGTAAAGTTGTAAAACAACTTAATAGCTTTCCAGGGACATCAAGATTGCACCAAACTGAGCTCTACAGCTCTGGATATGGCCGAAATACTAAGTGTTGCCAAGTAGTTGGGAGAATCAGATTCTCAAAACATCGATGTTCAAGTTAGACATCGATGTTCACATGTATTTTTGGTTTCCAAATTTACAAAACAACAATGTATGAATTTTTGATTATATGCATGTGATGTAAGAACATATGTTGATGTAAATATTAAGTTCTTAGTTGCCTTCCATGATATGCACTCATCATTGCATAGATCAACACTTGGTAGTTTTTGCCAAAGCAAGGTGCCAATGTTTATCCTAGCAAGGTGCGACTGGATAATTGTAATATCTGAACTGCTTATTGTGGGTTTGGACTTAACTAGGTCATCTTAATAGGATTAAGGACTTAGAGGCAAGGAGTTGAGTAATGTCTATGAGATAGACAAGAACAAGTATTGTTCGCTCAACTATCCAAGAGTTACATGAGATGTAATTGACAAGAGTTGTCTACCTAAATAGCTATGAAGTAAGCGATCAGCCAAAGCTGACTTATCTAGTAGTGAAATGTGGATCTTGGCCTACTTATATGATTGTCATGATTTATATAGTAGGAGTATCATTTAATAGAATTCTTGTTAAATGATTTTGTATGCATGACTCTTATTTGTGTGAGTAGAGCATTGTTGTAGAATTTCCATGGCACAAAACACTATCACAATATCACTGCGATCGGTCCTTTAGAAGGAAAAGCTGAATGGGAATAACTTCCTAAAATGGTATCGTAATTTGAGGATAGTCCTCAATCAAGAAAAATAAATTGTATGTCCTCGAAGGGCCTGTTCCAAAAGAATCGGCGCCTAGTGCTTCTAGGGCATGAAGGGATGCTTACAAGAAGCATCTTGATGATGCATTGGATCCATTATGCCTTATGCTTATAACCATGGACTCTGAGCTTCAGAAGCAATTGAGAAATTGGGGGCGTTCGATGTGATCGAACACCTGAGAGGTATGAGACCTCTAAGGCATTGTACCATTGCAGGATGGTTGAGTCATCACCCGTAAGAGCTCATGTGCTCAAAATGGTTGGATACATTGAGAGCCTTGAGGGTCTTGGTTTTCCTTTGCAGAAGGAGTTGGCTGTTGTTCTAGTCCTGCAATCGTTGTCGGATAGTTACAACCAATTTGTCATAAGCTTCAAAATGAATCATCTTGACAAATCCTTGTCTGAGTTGCTCAACATGTTAAGAACAGCTGAGCAACAGATGAAGGCAAACAAATCCAACAGCATTATGATGGTTGGAAGTAGCAAGGGAAAGGGTAAAGGCAAGGTGAAGAAATTTGCCAAAAAGTTTGGTGCATCTTCTTCACAAGTGCTGAAACCCAAAGGTGGTGTTGCAAAGGAAGGTCAATGCTTCCATTGCAAGAAGTCCGGTCATTGGAAACGTAACTGCCCTGTTTACCTTGAAGAGGTAAAGAAGCAGAAGGGAAGTAAGACTTCCGCTTCAGGTATTTTCGTTATAGAAGCTAATATCTCTATCTCAGCATCATGGGTATTAGATACCGGATGTGGTTCTCACATTTGTGTAAATATGGAGGAACTGAGAAAGAGTAGGGGATTGGCAAAGGGTAAGATGGACCTGCGTGTGGGAAATGGAGCAAGAGTTGCTGCATTAGCCGTAGGAACTTACTATCTTACCTTACCGAGTGGTTTGGTTTAGAACTTGACAATTGTTTTTATGAACCAACCATAAGCAGGAATTTGATTTCTGTTTCTTGTCTTGACAAGAAAGGCTTTTCATTTATAATAAAGAACAATTGTTGTTCTGTTTATTTCAATGATGTTTATTATGGTGGTGCGTATTTGAGCAATGGCTTGTATGTTCTAAACCTAGAAACACCGATCTATAACGTTAATACGAAGAAGGTTCGAATGAACGATTATAATGAAACCTACCTTTCGCATTGTCGAATGGGACATATAAACGAGACTCGTATTTCTAAACTCCACAAAGAAGAACTTTTAGACTCATTTGATTTTGAATCATTTGAGACATGTGAGTCGTCTTTGTTAGGCCAGATGACAAATGCTCCTTTTGCTGGTAAAAGTGAAAGGGCTTCGGACATGTTAGGTCTTATACATAGTGATGTATGCGGACCTATGTCGACACAAGCTAAAGGTGGATTTCAATATTTCATTACATTTACTGATGATTTCAGTAGATATGGCTATGTGTATCTAATGAAACACAAGTCAAAATCCTTTGAAAAGTTAAAAGAATTCGAGAATGAAGTACAGAATCAACTCGGGAAAAGTATTAAAATGCTTCGATCAGATCGAGGAGGTGAATACTTAGACCAAGAGTTTCTTGATCAGCTAAAGGGTTGTGGTATAGTAATCACAACTCACTCCATCGGGCACGCCTAGATGGAAAGGTGTTTCTGAAAGGAGGAATAGAACCTTGTTAGACATGGTTCGTTCGATGATGAGTCAAGCTGACCTTCTTTCTTCATTTTGGGGACATTCATTATTGAGTGCTGCATCTACACTTAACCGTATTCCATCTAAATCCGTCGAAAAGACAATGAGATATGGACTGGGAAGCGTCCCAATTTGTCTTTTAGGAGAATTTGGGGTTGTGAGGCTTACGTGAGACGTGAAGCATCGGATAAACTCGGCCCTAAATCCGACAAGTGCCTCTTTGTAGGATACCCTAAGGAAACTAAAGGGTATTATTTCTACAATGCCACCGAGCACAAAGTGTTTGTTGCTCGGACTACTATTTTTCTAGAAAGAGAATTTATTTCTAGAAGAATTAGTGGGAGGAAAAAAGAACTCGAGGAAGTTCGAGATATTGAGGCAAAGATGGAACAAGGACAGGAACCATAAGATGTTGTGGATGAGAATCCTGTGCCTATAACACATGGACCGCGTAGGTCGGGTAGGACTCGGTACGAGCCTGAGAGATATGGATTTCTCATGACTCATACTGGGGACGTGATGCTCATAGAAAAGGCTGTGCCCACCATCACGGGTCTGGACTCTAAGAAGTGGCTAGAAGCCATGAATTCGAAAATGGAATCCATGTATCAAAATAAGGTATGGACCTTGGTTGATCCACCTGAAGGGGTAAAACCCATAGGGTGCAAGTGGGTCTTTAAGAAAAAAAAAACCGACATGGATGGTAATGTGATTACCTATAAAGGGCGATTGGTTGCTAAAGGTTTCAAGCAAATTCATGGTATTGACTATGATGAAACTTTCTCGCCAGTTGCCATGGTTAAATCCATCCGGATTCTATTGGCTATAGCGGCATACTATGATTATGAGATATGGCTAATGGATGTCAAAACCGCTTTCCTTGACGGAAAGTTTTTAGAGGATGTGTACATGACACAACATGAAGGTGTTGTTGATCCAGAGAATACTAATATGGTATGCAAGTTGCAGAGATCCATTTATGGATTGAAGCAAGCTTCTAGGAGTTGGAATCTTCGTTTTAATGAACTGATCAAAGAGTTTGGTTTCATTAAGAATGAAGATGAACCATGTGTTTACAAGAAGGTTAGTGGGAGCACCATTGTTTTCTTGTTGTTGTATGTTGACGACATCCTACTCATTGGGAATGACATTCCGACACTATAGTCTGTAAAGGCTTGGTTAAGAAAAATTTCTCGATGAAAGACTTAGGAGAAGCTGCCTAAGTGTTAAGTATAGAGATCTATAGAGATAGATCCAAAACGCTTCTCGGGCTAAGTCAAAGTACGTATATTAACAAGGTGCTAAAGAGGTTTAGCATGCAAGATTCCAAGAGAGGATTCTTGCCCTTGTCACATGGCATATCTCTCTCAAAGAATCAATGTCCTAGTACGTCTAAGGAGAGAGAGCGGATGAGTAAAATTCCTTATGCTTCTGCAATAGGATCTATCATGTATGCCATGCGATGTACTCGACCGGATGTCGCTTATGCTTTGAGTGTCACAGGCAGATATCAAACTGATCCCGGTGAGAGTCACTGGACAACAGTTAAGAACATCCATAAGTACTTGAGAAGGACTAAGGATGCATTCCTGGTTTATGGAAGCGTTGATGAGCTTGTTGTAAAGGGTTACACAGATGCTAGCTTCCAAACCGATAGAGATGATTTTAGATCGCAGTCAGGTTATGTGTTTTTATCTTGGAGGTGGTACTGTATGCTGGTAGAGTTCCAAGCAGGGAACAGTTACCGACTCTACAACTGTGGTTGTGCAAAGTTACTTCCGAGAACAATGTAACAGACCCGTTGACTAGGTCTCTCACGCAGCAGAAGCATGATGGTCATGTTGTATTCATTGGTATTAGCTACATGTATGATTGCCTTTAGTACAAGTGGGAGGTTGTTAGTGTAATATACCCAAAAGCCAATCAATGGATGATTGTTTGTAGTCATGTATACACATTAAAGTTATTCCAATAAATATCGTTTATGATATAAATGCTTGCACATATTTATAACCCTAGAATATTTCATATTCTTAAATGTCCCTAGTCGATTATTATTATGGATGGGTTGTAATAATAAATTAAGACTAGCATATGTTGAGAATTTATATATGATATGAATTCTACATACGGGTACAAGTTAGAGAACTTGTGGACTGGACCGACCCACATAAGAACGCTACATGGGACGTTATTTGTTTGTCGATAGCGGTTCAAATATGTATTGTCCTTAGACCTGAGATCATCAAGGTTCCCAACATATGAGTCGTATACTTTGATATTACTCTAGGCTATTTTGTAAATGAGTACACCTTAGTGTAATCATTGGGTATATGATAAATGTGTAGTGGGTTTTGTATGATCCAGAGGGGATTCGTCCAACCCAAATAACGGGTATATTATCGGATGGTTTCTTGATAAAGTTGAACCGGAAATGCATGGCCATGCTCGGATTATGATGTGGTGATATCATAGGTTTCCGTTTTACGCGGTTAACTCGAGGATCAAGAAACCGAGATTGAACATATGCGAGATTCACATATTCCATGTCTCATGTTTGATTTTGATAATGGGACGAAGGGAGGATGACATTTTTCCGAGGCATATTGAATCAGTACTGATCTTGTCGTTCGGGTAGCAATGATGTGTTGCTAGACGCCGCTCTTTGCTTATAATTGTAAATGAGTTTACAATTATTGTCGGACGTTACAAGTGCCTACAGGGTCACACACTTAGAGCCGTTGATTCGAGCTGGTGGCTGAACCATGGTTGGACCGTGGTTGAACCAGGTATTTGAGCTTGTGGTTGGACCATGGTTGGACTGTGGTTGGACCATGGTTGGACCAGGGTCGTTTTGGGCAGGTTTGGTTCACTAAATGTCTGATTTCTTGAACCATAATCAGTGCATGGTGATGTGTAATCTCATTAAGACATTAGTGGAGACATCATTAGCTAAAAGCTAATCATGTTGGCCAAAAGTGTTGGCCACTTTGTCCCTTGCTTTTGTGAGTGGGATTAGACTAAGCATAATCTGATTATGCCTTGGGTCTTCATCACTTTGAGTCTAAAATTTACAGTGCAATGTGAGTTTGAGAGAGTCTTGAGTGTTCTTGAGTTTTCAGACTACACACCTTCTTTGAGAAAGAAAAAAATACCACAAACTCTAGCTTCCGAAAACCTGCTGCTAGCACATCAGTTCGGGGTTGCTCGGGTTGGTAATCGTGTGACGATTCCAACTAGTTATCATGGTTCGTGTGGATACCGTAGAGGGGCGGGATTGCTATCCTGCTCTTGCTCATTCAGATCATCAGTTGAGTGAAAGACCTCAACAGTTTCAGGTTTGTTCATTTTTGTTGTTCGATTTAGTTGCTTTACTTGGATTCGACAAGGTTTCTGGGTCTTTCCGATGCTCTTGATTGTCAAGTTTGCATGCCCGGTGACTTACAGAAATTTGCCAAAAAGTTTGGTGCATCTTCTTCACAAGTGCTGAAACCCAAAGGTGGTGTTGCAAAGGGAGACTCAATGCTTCCATTGCAAGAAGTCCGGTCAATGGAAACGTAACTACCCTATTTACCTTGAAGAGGTAAAGAAGCAGAAGGGAAGTATGACTTTCGCTTCAGGTATTTTCGTTATAGAAGCTAATATCTCTATCTCAGCATCATGGGTATTAGATACCGGATGTGGTTCTCACATTTGCGTAAATGTCAAGGAACTGAGAAAGAGTAGGAGATTGGCAAAGGGTAAGATAGACCTGAGTGTGGGAATTGGAGCAAGAGTTGCTGCATTAGCCGTAGGAACTTACTATCTTACCTTACCGAGTAGTTTGGTTTTAGAACTGGACAATTGTTATTATGTACCGACCATAAGCAGGAATTTTATTTCTGTGTCTTGTCTTGACAAGAAAGGTTTTTCATTTGTAATAAAGGACAATTGTTGTTCTATTTATTTCAATGATGTTTATTATGGTGGTGCGTATTTAAGCAATGGTTTGTATGTTCTTAACCTAGAAACCGTAATCTATAACGTTAAATACGAAGAAGGTTAGAATGAACGATTCTAATGAAATCTATCTTTGGCATTGTCGATTGGGCCATATAAACGAGACTCGTATATCTAAACTCCATAAAGATGGACTTTTAGACTCATTTGATTTTGAATCATTTGAGAAATGTTAGTCATGTTTGTTAGGCAAGATGATGAAGACTCCTTTTACCGGTAAAGGTGAAAGAGCTCCGGACTTGTTAGGTCTTATACATAGTGATGTATGTGGACCGATGTCGACATAAGCCAGAGGTGGATTTCAATACTTCATTACATTTACTGATGATTTCAGTAGATATGGCTATGTGTATCTAATGAGACACAAGTCAGAATCCTTTGAAAAGTTCAAAGAATTCAAGATTGAAGTACAGAATCAGCTCGGCAAGAGCATTAAAATGCTTCGATCAGATCAAGGAGGTGAATACTTAGGCCGAGAATTTCTTGATCATCTAAAGGAGTGTGGTATAGTATCACAACTCACTCCACCGGGTACGCCTCAATGGAATGGTGTATCCGAAAGGAGGAATAGAACCTTGTTAGACATGGTTCGTTCGATGATGAGTCAAGCTGACCTTCCTTCTTTATTTTGGGGACATGCATTATTGATTGCTGCATTTACACTTAACCGTGTTAGATCTAAATCGGTCGAAAATATTCCATATGAGATATGGACTGGGAAGCGTCCCAATTTATCTTTTATGAGAATTTGGGGTTGTGAGGCTTACGTGAGATGTGAAGCATCAGATAAACTCGGCCCTAAATCCGATAAGTGCCTCTTGTAGGATACCCTAAGGAAACTAAAGGGTATTATTTCTATAATCCTTTAGAGCACAAAGAGTTTGTTACTCGGACTGCTATTTTTCTAGAAAGAGAATTTATTTCTAGAAGAATCAGTAGGAGGAAAATAGAACTCGAAGAAGTTCGAGACATTGAGGCTGAGACGGAACAAGGACAGGAACCACAAGATGTTGTGGATGAGAATCCTGTGCCTGTAACACATGGACCGCTTAGGTCGGATAGGACTCCATATGAACCTGAGAGAAGTGGATTTCTCATGACCCACACTGGAGATGTGATGCTCATAGATGAGGATGAGCCCACTTCTTATCAGCAGACCATCACGGTTCCGGACTCTATGAAATGGCTAGAAGCCATGAATTCGGAAATGGAATCCATGTATCAAGACAAGGTATGGACCTTGTTTGATCCACCTGAAGTGGTGAAACCCATAGGGTGCAAGTGGGTCTTTGAGAAAAGACCGACATGGATGCTAATGTGATTACCTATAAAGGGCGATTGGTGGCGAAAGGTTTCAAGCAAGTTCATGGTATTGACTATGATGAAACTTTCTCGCCAGTTGTCATGGTTAAATCCATCTGGATTCTATTGGCTATAGCGGCATACTATGATTATGAGATATGGCAAATGGATGTCAAAACAGCTTTCCTTGACGGAAATTTTTTAGAGGATGTGTACATGACACAACATGAAGGTGTTGTCGTTCCAGAGAATACTAATATGGTATGCAAGTTGCAGAGATCCATTTATGGATTGAAGCAAGCTTCTAGGAGTTGGAATCTTCGTTTTAATGAACTGATCAAAGAGTTTTGTTTCATTAAGAATAAAGATGAACCATGTGTTTACAAGAAGGTTAGTGGGAGCATTATTGTTTTCTTGTTGTTGCATGTTGACGACATCCTACTCATTGGGAATGACATTCCGACACTACAGTCTGTAAAGGCTTGGTTAGGGAAGAATTTCTCAATGAAGGACTCAGAAGAAGCAGCCTATGTGTTAGGCATAAAGATCTATAAAGATAGATCCAAAAGGCATCTCGGGCTAAGTCAGAGTACATATATTGACAAGGTGCTAAAGAGGTTTAGCATGCAAGATTCCAAGAAAGGATTCTTGCCCTTGTCACATGGCGTAGCTCTCTCAAAGAATCCATGTCCTAGTACATCTAAGGAGAGAGAGCAGATGAGTAAGATTACTTATGCTTCTGCAATAGGATCTATCATGTATGCCATGGTATGTACTCGATCGGATGTCGCATATGCTTTGAGTGTCACAAGCAGATACCAAGCTGATCCCGATGAGAGTCACTGGACAGTGGTTAAGAACATCCTTAAGTACTTGAGAAGGACTAAAGATGCATTCCTGGTTTACGGAAGCGTGAATGAGCTTGTTGTAAAGGGTTACACAGATGCTAGCTTCCAAACCGATAGGGATGATTTTAGATCGCAGTCAGGTTATGTGTTTTTGTTTTGGAGGTGGTACTGTATGCTGGAAGAGTTCCAAGTAGGGAACAGTTACCGACTCTACAACTGTGGCTGTGCAAAGTTCCTTCTGAGAACAATTTAACAGACCCGTTGACTAAGTCTCTCACACAGCGGAAGCATGATGGTCATGCTGCGTCCATTGGTATTAGATACATGTATGATTGGCTTTAGTGCAAGTGGGAGATTGTTAGTGTAATATGCCCAAAAGCCAATCAATGGATGATTGTTTGTAGTCATGTATACACTTTAAGGTTATTCCAATAAATATTGTTTTTGAGATAAATGCTTGCACATATTTATAACCCTAGAATATTTCATATTCTTAAATGTCCCTAGTCGATTATTATTATGGATGGGTTGTAATAATAAATTAAGACTAGCGTATGTTGAGAATTTATATGTGATATGAAATCTACATACGGGTACAAGTTAGAGAACTTGTGGACTGGACCGACCCACATAAGAACGCTACATGGAACGTTATATGCTTGTTGATAGCGGTTCTTATATGTATTGTCCTTAGACCTGAGATCATCAAGGTTCCCAACATATGAGTCGTATACTTTGATATTACTATTGGCTATTTCGTAAATGAGTAGACTTAGTGTAATCATTGGGTATATGATAAATGTGTAGTGGGTTTTGTATGATCCAGAGGGGATTCGTCCAACCCATATAACCGGTATATTATTGGATGGTTTCTTGATAGAGTTGAACCGGAAATGCATGGCCATGCTCGGATTATGATATGGTGATATCATAGGTATCCGTTTTACGCGGTTAACTCGAGGATCAAGAAACCGAGATTAAACATATGCGAGATTGACATATTCCATGTCTCGTGTGTAATCTTGATAATGGGACGAAGGGACGATGACTTGTTTGCGAGGCATATGAATCAGTACTGATCTTGTCGTTCGGGTAACAATGTTGTGTTAGTAGACACCGCTCTTTGCTTATAATTGTAAATGAGATTTTAAAATTATTGCCGAACGTTACAAGTGCCTACAGGGTCACACACATAGAATCGTTGATTCGAGCAGGTGGTTGAACTGTGGTTGGACCATGGTTGGACCGGGTGTGGTTGGACCATGGTTGGACCGTGGTTGGACCAGGGTCGTTTTGGGCTCGTTTGGTTCAGTTATTGACAGAATTATTGGACCAAATTAGTGCTGTGATGAGTGTTTGTACTTTAGTGGAGACATGGATATGTGGAGACATAATCATAAAAGATAATGGGCCAATATGTTGACCATTATCCCATTGTCTCTTAGCACTAATTGGGGTAGAGTAATCAGATTACTCTTGACCCTTCTCACTCTCTCTTGCATTCTGAATTCTGGGTTTTTCAGAGCAAGAAACACGCACACTTCTTCCTCTCTTCTTTGTGAAAGAAAGAGATACCATAAACGCCACATATAGCTCCCGAAAATCCGTAGCTAGCACTATGGTTCAGGAGTGCTCGGGGGTTGGAGATCGTGAGACGATTCCGGCCAGTGATTGACGATTCGTGTGGATATCGTAGAGGAGTAGGATATCCTTCTGGCTCTAGCTGATTCGGTTCTTCATTTAGGTGAAAGTTCCTAACCGTTTCAGGTATGTTTGTTTTCTGTTGTTCGGTTTATTTGCTTCACTTGGATCCTCCAAAGTTTCCGGGTCTTTCCGCTACACTTGATTGTCAAGTTTGCATGCCCGGATACTTACATTTGGATCCTTTTCTGCCAGCATCATGATTATAAATTGAGGGATTAATCCCGATAAGATCATTGGTGGAATATACTATTGTCTTCTTGTGTCGTCCTTTATCGTTTAGCAACTTATCTTCCTCTCCCTCAGTAAAACTCACTTTTATACCACCTGGATGTGTGGAGTTTGTTCCCAGTAATTCACATTGGAGATCAGGAGGTAAAGGTTTCATCTGAACCTTCGGAGCATTTTCATTTGTCATGTCTTCTGGCATCATATCTAACTTCTCAAATCTCATGTCATCTTCGTCGGACGCCAGAGATATAACCTCAAGCTGGCATGCATAATCTGCCATCTCTGGATCTGGATCCCGAGTGCCTTTACTAAGAGCAATACACGCCAACAGAGGATCTGCACAGCCTGCCTGTGCAAGGATTTCGTCAATTTCTATCTCTCCTAAGTCAAGTCGGTAGCATGAATCGTCCGGTACTCCTTTGCGAATTACTTCATCAACATCGAGGCAAATCTTTTCAAAGCCGACTTGAAGTGAGAGCTTTCTGCCCTTAACATCAATGATGGCTCCAGCAGTTGCCAAAAAGGGTCGTCCTAGGATGATAGGTACGTGGCGATCTACCTCCATGTCGAGGACCACGAAATCAACTGGGATGAAGATGTTCCCAATTTTGATAGGAACATCTTCCAAAATTCCCACTGAATACTTGACCGACCTATCCGCTAGGTAGAGTGACATAGCAGTAGGTTTCAGATCCCCTAGTTTAAGTTGCTTGCTAATTGGCAAAGGGATCACACTAACACTTGCGCCAAGATTGCAAAGTGCTCTTTCGATGTGAACCTTCCCTATGTCGCAGGGGATAGTGAACGTTCCGGGATCTGGAAGCTTATTTTGAATGATTGCACTACATTCACCCGTCAAGGCCACTGTCCCATAGTCAATCAATTTATTCTTGTTGGACAAGATGTCCTTTAAGAATTTGGCATATGTAGGCATTTGGGATACGGCTTCTATAAACAGAATGTTGATGTAGAGCTTTTTCATAACATCCAGGAAACGTCCGAACTTCTTATCATGCACCAGTGGATTGAGCCGTTGAGGGAAGGGAATAGGTGGTACATAGGCTTTCACTTCGTCTTGCTTTGCCTTCCCTTTATCGGCTGACACAGCCTGCTCATGGTCCACAGGCTTGTCTTTTTGCACGGCCTGGCCACGCTCGGCTTCTTTTGCCGCGGCTGGAGGTGGTTGCCGCTCTTCGTATTAAGTACCAATCCTAAGAGTGATTGCAATGCATTGAGCGTTAGGGTTGACTTCTGGTTTGCCTGGTTATCTGCCAGGATTGCCCTGACTGGGCTTAGCTTGTACTATCTGACATTCAAGATTGTTGATTTTGTAAGAAATCCCTTTGGGTTTTTGGGTTTTTTGGGTCCCAATGTTTAGTGGTTTGGCCAATTTGGTACCCCGACATTTTTTTTGGCCGGGCAGGTACCCCGAGATTCCATGGGCAGGCCGAAAATAGACCCCCGGTCAGGCACCTGCTGACGTGGAAGCTGCCCGGGCACTTGCGCGTTGTACTGTAGCAAAACGACGCCGTATTAAGAAGC
>JAKUCV010003624.1:0-10108 GCA_028386065.3 Turnera subulata
ATAATGAGGAAAAACCATCAACACACATACAAGATATCATGTATAAGTGACTTCCACAAGGAAATGGGAGGCAAAGGAGGGGGTTTTTCCTGGACAAGTGAAGCTGCAAAAGGAAATGGCTAAGGAGGGGGAATTTCCTGGACAAGTGAAGTTCAGTTCATAGCAACATAAGAAGATTCAAAATTTTCCATTAAAAAATCTAAGGACAAAGCCTATCCAGTTTTTCTTTCATCCGAAGTGGAAAGCTTTATGTGAAAGAAAGTCATCTATGTAAAATGACAAGCAAAAACTATTCCATGGTCAACTTAAAAGTTAAACTCGTAGCTATATTAGAAGATATATGATTAAATTATTTTTCAAACTAACAAAAACCGATGTCTAAATTGGAAGTCATAATCAACACAAAAGATCAATGACAAATGGAAGTTCTCTAACATTTGACAAGAATTAATTCAAGATAAAAAGATGCAGCAGTCCAGCACAGTCACATAGTCTCCAAGAAATGGTAAAAAGTAAACATGCTATTGGCAAATTACTGTTTGACTCAGAAAGTGACCAGATCCCAAAATTCAGTTTAAAGTAGGGAAACCCATGGAACAGCTCCAAGTGAAGTGAAGAGAGAGAGAGAGAGAGAGACCTCACCTGAGAAATAAAACAATCTCTCAAGGCTTCCAGCTTATAAGGTGTCAAGTGATCTTCAAAGTCACCATGTCCAAGTTGACCATACTTACTCCATCCATAAGTGTATAATCCACCAGCCGAGGAAACTGCAATTGTATGACGCCATCCACATGCAACAATAACCATCTTCTCCCCCTGAAACATTCATCATTACAAGTTGAGAGGAAAGACCAAAAAAAAGTTAAGACTTCCAAAGTAATACCATATTTGTACTAGGTAAAGGGGAGCCCAAACGACAAAACAAATGGATTTTAGTAACAACAGAGATAGAAAGCCCACATGATCATCCTGACACAAATCTTAATATGGAGCGTAATGTGGAAATTGCATATAAGACCCTGAATCGTACACTTTAATATTTCCAACCCAGATTATTGGAACAGAAAGCAGTGAAACTTGTTACCCAGATTCTCCTTTCCTTAAAACCAGAATCAAAATTGACTTCTTTTGAAAAGGGAGACCACATAACTAGGACGTCAAACTTTGGACATCCAGCATAGTAACATAAGAAAAAGGAACGGCGGAAAAAAAAAAAAAGAAAGCATAAATATAAATGCTGGTTAATCTATATATGAGCGAGAAATAACTAGCACGAGCTTCTTTACATACATGAGTAAAAGAAACTTTCTCAGGAACCAGACGATCATTTCTGTCTCCCAATCCCAAATTGCCATATCTTCCCCAACCCCATCCATAGAGCTCCCCACTTTCTGTGACAGCTGCAGTGTGTTCAGCACCAGCAGCAACCATTTTGATACGTACACCCTGCAAGAGATATATAATTTCAATGTAATAGACTAAAGATCTGTCTGCAGAAACAGTAAACGGGGATAAAGAAATTTCATTTCAAATTTTAGTTTCAATATTCCCGTTACACATGAAGTACCACTATGGGTTTCTTTCGCAATCTTTAGACATTCGAGTAAGCTGGCCAGAAAAATATGCAATTTTGAGCGACTTTAGTAATGCTCCCAGAATCTTCTTTTCCGCTAACCTCTTTCGATATGGAAGGAAAGAGTAAACAAACCACAACATAAATTAAAAGCCCCACAGTGATTAATGTTTTGTACCTCAGAGTGATAGATCTTGGTATAAAAAGTTTAACAATAATGAAAATAGAAAATGCAATACGACCAAGATTAGAGGAGAAATATTTGTAGCAATCAAGCTATCCTATTACAAACAGAAGAGCGACCTTTATGAGGTGCAATAGATGAGATGCAAAACAACCCAGTAATGGCATGGACCATATTAAAGGAGACCCAAAAGAAAAACAACCAATAAAATGTGTAAAGGTGATTTTCGCCTATAGATAGACCTTAAGCTGGCATACCTGAAAAGCTTGAATCCTCTGAGGCACCAAGGAATCTTCAGTGGTTCCGAGCCCAAGTTGACCATTTTGATTCCGTCCCCAACTTCACGGATACAGTTAATTCTGATTAATTAAAATGTTTACCCACACCATGAAGCAATTACTCAGAAGGAAGGATGTAAAGATCGTGCATGCGGCAAACATGGACAGATACCAAGAAAACAAAGAATAGAAGGTGATAGTACTTGGACATTGAGACAAAATTTCAAGGAAAACATAAACACCGAGAGACTATTTTGTGCCATCAAACCAAAACCAGTTCCTAACGCCTAGTGTTGTGCTGTAGCTAGTACCGGAGTTCCAACGCATGTCATTGAATAACAGAGAACTCCCAACAAGACTAAAATGCATCAGGTTAAAGGAAAGGAAGCTACATTGCAGAAAATCCACGACTGTAACCGTAACACAAAGCGCAACTACATTTACCTTTGCAATACAGGCATACATGTAAAATCAATTCACAGAAGAGTAGGTAAAAGTCCACTTGTTTGCTCTCATCATCCACTAATGGTAAGTTCCTAAGCTAAAACATCCCTATTTTAGCTACATTGAAGTATGTACATGGAAGGCAGGAATATTCAAGGAATTGAGGTAAAAAGGAAGAAGAGAGCACCAATTACCTCTGGACCTCCCCATCCAAGGTGACAGCCAAGCAATGGCTATCCCCGCAAGCAATTTGTCTGATCCTCACACCTTGCAACGCTTTAATCGGCTGAGGAATGAACAAATCACTCGAATTCCCATGCCCTAACCGCCCGAAATCTCCCCTAGAACAACGCCAAACAGCACCACAAACACGCGCTCAATAAATCAAATAATCCAAAACGACAACGTCCGGTTGTGCTACTTCTCAAAAAAGAAAGAAAGAAGATTTACCATCCCCAGCTGTAGACCTGGAGGAGAGAATCGGAATAAGCGGTGGTGTGATCGGCGCCGCAGGTAATGGAGACAATCTGGTGGCCGTCCAATGTGCCGAGCTGCGTCGGGGAGAGGCGGTCTTCTGCGTCGCCGTGCCCCAACTGCCCGTCCTCCCCTCTCCCCCACGAGCATATCACATTCCCCGCTGTACAATTAACCCAAACATAAAATGTTTTTTATTTTAAAAAAAATAAATAAATCAAAATCAACAGCTAAACTAATAATTTGCCACTATCACGTGTACGTGAGCAAATCCTATACGCAACCGAAAAAAAAAAAAAAAAAGTGGAAATTACAGTAACTAACTAGTTAATAGTAGTAGGTAGGTACTACTTACAGAGGAGAGCGACGGAGTGACTGGCGCCAGCAGAGATGAGTAGAATGCGACGAAAGGGGCCGGTAACTTCACTGCTGCCTCCTTCCTGCTCCGTCATTTTTGGTTGTTTGTTGATTTGGTACTCTTTCTTTAGGTAGTTTTTGTGGAAAAAAAAAAAATTAAGCCGAGGTAGGGAGAGGCCGAGAGAGAAGGAGAGAGAGGTGGACAGGGAGTGATGGGAGGGGAGGGGAGTGGGTGAAGTTTTTGATGTATTTATAGTGTGAAAACGACGGGACATGTGCAGCTTCCCGTCTCTTCTCTTCTCCTCTCTCTCTCTCTCTCTCTCTCTCTCTGCCACTGTTTTCTTTGCTGCTGATTTAATGCGCTACATCCTACCATTACTATGGTAGGCAGCAGCAGAAGTAGCAGCGGGAGGAGGTACGCGACAAGACTTGACGGGTGGGGGGTTATTAATTTTTTACTTGGTTTGATCTGATTGGTGCCAATCCACGGTTGGTGACCCGACCCGAGATACTGTAAATATTGTTAGAGACGACGAGTGTGAATGTGAAACCTACTACTACCCCCTTTGATTCCAATCGGGCGGAGAAAAGGACGGTGAATTATTGGGTTGGTTGGAGTGGAGGAGGAAGGACAGTGGAAGATGGGAAAGAAAGAAACAAAAATGACGGCATTGATTGTTGAAGCTTGAAATGACTGGTGGGAGAGGGTACGGTAACTGTTGTTTTCTTTTCTATATAATTTTTCTAAAAAAAAAAACTACTTTTCAAGGTTTTGGCGGTTTTTGGTTTTGGTTCTGTCTCTCACCACCACCACCACACGATCCCTTCTTTGACCCCGCGCGCCTTCAAATAATTCCTGCAGATTTTTACTCGTCTAAATAGTATTTTACCTTTCCATGTATGAAATCTTTTATTTTTCAAACGTTTTTCTTTTAAAAACCACTGTAACTGCTCTTTAATTAATAATCATCACTACTACAATTCAAATCTACCCTTTTATTTTTATTTTTTATTTTTGAAAAAATGCATTAGCGATGTCATCATCATTTCTACATTCAACCACATCATATATATATATGGCTTGCCATCGACTTCTTGGTTGGGTTGACATCAAGTCCTCCGGCCACGGAGGCCACCCGGATTCGAATCCGGGTGCGGGTGTTTAGAATTAATTTGGGTTAGGATGGGGTAGGGGTAATTTAGGTAATTTAGGTGCTTCTAGCTTTGTAATTGACCAAAAATATATATATGTGTGTGTGGCTTGGGTTGAGTGGAAGCATTTAGTATATTTTTTTGGTGTCGAAGGAAGCATTTAATGTCAAACTAGAACAAACATGTTATAAAACATGTATAAATACAAGTATGTATGTCATTGTTATACATATAAAATACAATATCCCTCTTTATTATATATATGTTGAAATAACAGAAAGAATGTGATGTGAATAAAAAGGCTGGGAACTCAGTTCTTCATGGGCTCCTCTACCGAATTCTTCTCCCCTCCCAAACTTCTCCATTTTTCTTCCATTAATCACGTTATTTATAACACGTTATCAGCACGAACTAGCTCCTACCCAGAGGAAAGAAAAACTTACCGGAAAAATGGCCAAATGAAAAAAAAAATTGCCGGCCGTTTCTTCTCCGGCGCTGACCTGTCCGCGCCGCGGTGTGCGGCACCGCCTCCTCAGTCGCGTTCCTGACGGCGCCTTCTCCCGTCGTTTTCACTGCCGGACGCGCCGTCAAAGGCCGTCGACCCGACGGCGAACCCGGACCTGGTTTTCCCCAACCCGGGTCTGTTCTTCTTCTTCCTCGCATCCACGTGCAGCCGCGCCTCCCACCACCTGCCGCGACACCGCCTGCGCCGCTGCCTCGCCGACCCGCCGACCTGTAGAGCCCCTCCTGTCGCCTGCCCGTCGCCGGCGGCGACGACCCGTGAACTGTAACGGCAACCTTTTTATTCCTTTTGTTTATTCCACTATTTTTTTGGTTGGATTGTTTTTAATTGTTTTTTGTTGTTGATGATTGATTATGATTGGATGCTGTGATTTTGGGTTTTTGCTTGATTTTGGTTGATTATGGTTTTTTTTTTGCTTGATTTTGGTTGATTATGGTGTTTTGCTTGATTTTGGTTGATTATGGGGTTTATTTGATTTTGGTTGATTGTGGATGGAAGATGGATGTTTGTTGTGGTTGTTGTTTTGGTGTTTTTATGAGTTGATGTATGTTGCTAATCGACGTGAACAGTGCTTTTGGCCGAAAT
The DNA here is from genome assembly GCA_028386065.3 of Turnera subulata. NCBI lineage: Eukaryota > Viridiplantae > Streptophyta > Magnoliopsida > Malpighiales > Passifloraceae > Turnera > Turnera subulata. The sequence continues at coordinate 5,571 of JAKUCV010003624.1, forward strand.
TCGGCGACTGTGAACAGTGTTTTTGGCCGGAATTCGATGACTGCGAACAGTGTTTTTAGCCAGAATCCGGCGAACCCAGAAGTGTTTGACCGGAATCCGACGTCTCGAGATTTTCCCGGCAAGCCCAGAAGTGTTTGGCCGGAATCCGATGTCTCGGGATTTTTCCCGGCAAGCCCGGAAGGCTATTGTATTTATTTTATTGTTTTTCATTTATATTAAGCTTGGGCCCATATTTGGCCCATTATATTTAATTTCTCGTTCAATTTCTTTACGTTTCAAGTAGGCTATTAAAAGGGCCCATTGCACTTACATTTCTCATTTTTTATTTCATTTATGTTTTGCTTAGGCCCATACAAGGCCCATCATTTTATTTTTCGGTCATTTATTTTTTAGTTGGGCTAATTAATAAAAGGCCCATTATATTTACTTTCTCGTTTTTATTTACGTTTTGATTGGGCTAGTTAAAGGCCCATTGCATTTAATTTCTGCCTATTTAATTTTAATTGGGCTTAATAAGAAAAGGCCCATGTTTATTTATTTCATTTAAGTCTTTTATTTATTTAATTTTTGGTATTATGTTACTTGAATTTGAGGCCCTCAAAATTTCCGGAAGAAATTTATCATGGGCATTAAATGCTGAAATGCATTTAAATGATAATAGTCTGGAAGACTAAATAAAAAAGTCTAGAAGACTTGATAAAATAAAAATGAGGCAAAAGACTGGATGCCTTATTGTAAAAAGATCATGCAGTTCTTTGAAAAATGGGAGAAAAATATGACCACAAGAAGATGATCATTCTCCCGAGATTTTATTACAAGTGTATGCACCGGAAGCAAATGTAATTGTACATGATAATTGTGGTCATGATTATGAACTTTCAATTGGTAACAAACAGGCCTTGTAACAAGGCATCTAGTAAATGGCTATCAAGTGTCCTTGAAGGGCAAATGTAATATTGATGAAACCATATTTGGTCAAGAAGATGACCATGATGTTAAGATATTATATGACCATCAGAGGATGGATATTGTTCTTATCTTGCTTACCCTGAAGGTGCAAGCAAATATATATTGAATGAATTTATTTTGTGTCCAGTTTTATTTAATTTTATGTTCAGCTTTATGTTTATTTTTATGTTCAATTTAATTTTATTTTCTTTATAGTATTTTATAATTGTTTCTAGAATAATGACTCAGGCATTAGTCTTGAAGACAATGCAAATTGACATCCAATGGGGGAGAGTTATATGTGTTGGATGTCAACTATTTCAGTCCATTATTTCATATAACATGTGATAGTACAAATCTCGAAATGAGAAAGAAATTAACACGCTCCTGAAGAGCATTGAATACGTCTATGATCCAGAAGATCATATATTTATGCTCTGGAAGAGCAAATACTCTTGAAGAGTACAAAATCCCCCCATTCACAGTAATAAAAGCAATTATTATGGATCCTGTTGAAGTGACACTGTTTTATTCCCTGAAGCGAATAAGACAGTTTAATTAATTGTGCCTATGGCCCTAGATGAGGTTATAATGGCAAAGCTAAGGACAAATATACATATTATTATTGCATAATAGATCCAGTACAGGAAAACATCCATATAGAGGAATTGTTCTCATACATAAAGCAGAATAAATTATTTATCGGTTGGGTACAACATTGGCCCTAAAACTCTGGGTCTCGTTATTGATATTGACCCTAATACTGTCGTTCCAAGAGAACCACATACCACCCATGTTGTTATCTCCAGGCAGCTCAAACCGATTTGCTGGAGAGAAACGGAGTGGTATTACTCCATGATTCTCTGCAGGTTGCCATAGGGTTTCAGTAATCAGTACCATATTGGGCTTGTACTGATTCTTCAGATCCCTTAAGGTACGCACGAAATCTTGGGACCGCCTGGCCTCTCCCCTGCAATTCCATAATAAAATTCGTACCTTGGGCCATGTAGGCGATAACCCAGACACCCTCGGGATACTCCGAGCCATCATGGAAACTTGATAATAGCTACTTTGATTCAGAATTTGACAAGATGACTCTAGTTGAAACTCCTGCAGTCTATCAGATATGAAAAACATAATAGAGTTAGTCGAGCCATAATAGGAAGCTCGTAAATTGCCTTGGTCCTCTAGGAAGAAGGTTTCTTTCATAGGAGTTAACAAAGAACCTGGATGAGTATAGTTCATCAACGAAAACTAAACGAGGAATTCTTGCGAGTTCACTCGGTAACTCCTCTTGTTGTTCATTAACCATGCTATATGCTAGCCTGTTCCTCCTTCCTAGAGAGGCACCCTCAACAAAGAAGACAGTTGTTGGGGAAGGCATCCTTTTATCTTTATGTGGTTTTTCTGAATCTATATGCTTTTCCACATAATACTGTCCTCTTTTATAATCTGAGCTTAGTTAGCCAGGTGTCAGCATATCAAATGTGGACCCTTTCACTTATCTCCGAAAAGATCCTGAAGATTTTTTGGTTTCACAAAACTCCAAAGTTGCTTTTGGAAAAGTTTGCTCAATAATTCTGATTTTTTTCCGACATGAGTGGCAGATATAAGCCTAAAATTGGCACATATATTGCAGCCAGAAGCTAGCAATTTAAGTTATTAAACTTACCATTCCAGCCAGAAGCTAAAATGTACTAGCCTGAAGCTAGCAATTTTAAGTGTTTAAATACACAAGTTTATACAGCCTGAAGCTGAGACCAACTAGAAGTTGGCTAGCTAGTATGCACCAGCCAGAAGCTGGTAAATAATTTTTTTTTTAATTTATCCAGCCTGAAGTTGGCATATAAATAGCAGCCTGAAGCTGACACCAACTTGAAGTTGGTACATGGACTTATTGTTTGGCATGACCGGTTGGGCCATCCCGGGTCAATAATGATGCACAAAATTTATTTGGTCATTCATTAAAAAACCAGAAGTTTTCACAATCAATGATTTTTCATGTGTGTGTTTGCTGCGAAATTAATTATACGGATTTCCTAAGATGAGATTGGCCTAGACCAGCAAGTTTGGGATTAATTCTGGGATATAAATGCGAACTGATAAATCCGTTGTGTTGACCATCTAGGTAATTTTTACGATGCATCGACTAGATGGTCCATTGTTTGACGCAAATTGGCATTGTGCGCACTTGTTTTAATGATTAAGCCACTTGCGGGTACATATCCCTACTTATGTTATTAGACTATATGTCTAGATAATGCTGGTATGTTTCTTCAATGGATAATGTATATCATTGGAAATAAACCCAAACAGCTCTGGGGGAACATTGACAATTGATTGCAGGACCATTGATGAAATATTACTGTTTGAGAAAATGGTATTTTGTATGCAGCAACACTTGAGTGCATCAAGCCAACACGATGTTATATGATCTCCCCATTTAATTGATTAATGGTCACATACTTAGTATATCCCTTCTTCGAACCATTGGTTGATCAGTATATAATGCTCCACCACAGTATTGTTAAATTGGTCCTTTAAAGAAGATTGGGAATCTACGTTGGATATGAATCTCCATAAATTACAAAAGTAATTGAAACCTATCACAGGAGGTTGGAGATTTATAGCAAGATTTGCTTATTAATTGATGTTTTTACCCAACATCAAAGGGGGAGAAAATAAGCAGCTGGATCAAGAGAATGATTTATCAATATCTAGTTTTTGATCCTCGAATATTGGTATGAACTTGAAGTTCAAAAGATGATTCATTTGCAAAAGACTAGTAAGTCATTTGCCAGACATATTTATTTGAAAGATGTGGCCAAGTACCAGCTGCAAATGCTCCTGTTTAGATTGACGTTCCTGAAGAACAATATAAGTATACAAATAAATCTATAGATTATACTCGGTTCCAAAAGAAAAGAAATTCTCGATAGAGAAAAAGGAGCAAAGTGATAAGATGGCCCCAGTAAGGAAATAAGGCCTCCAGTAGAGGTTTGAATTAAAAGTCCTCCAGAAGAGGTATGTTTTTCTGACACAATTGATAAAGTTCCAGAAATAACTCAGGTACCTGAAATAAATAAATATGGTGAGATCTTAATTACAGTGTCAGGAATAAGATGGAACCAACGTGAAATAACCGTCGACGGAATATTTATTTTATATAGCGCTAAATATTATGAGGATCATAAACCTACATCTATTGATGAATGTAGGTGCAAAATTATTGGCCAACATATAGAGAGATATAATTAAGGCTGTGTTAGATTCGCTTGTGAAGCGAAGAATTTTTCGGACCTGTAGTCCGTACACCAGATGGTATAAAGTTGATCGGTCATAAAAAGGTGATATGTGTGCATATCATATAGTAATTTGGAGCATAAAATGTCCCTTTGGCCAAGTATTTAGTTAGGAACCATGCATTTTAATTACGGTTTTTGTCTATTTTATACTAGCATTATCTTCACTGATTGATACTTGCTTTCAGGTGTCTTTTGATGCAAAATAACCTATATTTCGTGGGATTCAAGCTCTTTGTGGATTTCTGGAAAGATTGGAGCTAATTTGATGAAGATTTCCTGGCGAAG